>JAUPMG010056334.1:0-13695 GCA_031762675.1 Pachysandra terminalis | reverse complement strand
GTATATTATATCATTACTATAATAATAAAGTCAAGCAATAATATCTTTATTTTAAGGTTAACTCCACTTACACTCCTCACGTTTCTGATAAAGGCACAAACACCCCTTGTGGTTTTTGAAAATTCACTTACACTTCTTGAGGTTTTATAGTGTATTGCATAGACACCTCTTCTGTTAACGTTTTATTTTAAGATTAATAGAAGTGCTGACATCTTTCGCATTATGGATCATATTACCCTTACCTAAAGTCATTAAAGACGTTTATACCTTTTATTAAAGACATCATCCATCACCACCACCCCACCTCACCACACCACTACCCCTCCAACGCCACCACCACCACTACCACCACCACCCCACCACCACTACTCCCACCTAGTATACATCCCTTGCACACTTAGGTGGTGGTGGTGGGGTGATCGGGTGGTGGTGGTGGTGGTGGTTGTGGGGTGATCGGGTGGTGGTGGTGGGGTGATCGGGTGGTGGTGGTGGTGGTGGTTGTGGGGTGATCGGGGGGTGGTGGTGGTGGTGGTGGAGGTGGTGGTGGTGGTGGTTGTGGGGTGATCGAGTGGTGGTGGTAGTGGGGATCAGCCTCATTATATATGACGATGACGGAATCTGATGGGATGCCAGACTCCCAAAAGATCCCGCGAGGAACAACAAATGGGTTTTTATTAGCATAAACACAAGAGTTGGCCAAGCCATTTCTAAACTTATCATGACCACGCCAATATCTTGAGGATAATTGTCGCGGTCAGGGGGACTGAAATGTAGATAGTATAAATGGCATTGATAGATGGAACATTGATAGTGTGACACGTGACAAGATTATGGGCCATATTCTCAGAGGATGCCTATGGCGCCAACCCCAAAAGGGTAGCCACGAACATAATGATACTCCTGATGACGCTGTGAGAAGGCTAGCCGTATTACAGAGGTGCCTCGACAAGACACCGCATTGCTAGAGGATATTATATATTGGCGATATCACTCTAGATCGGATGAGTCATGGGATATACATAAGGCCGATGATGGAAATGCTCCTCGCACAATAATAAGTGAGAATGAGTTTTCTTGTTCTTATCACATTCATACGAACAATATCAATACATCTACTCAAGGCGTCACATTCATCAAAGAAATGAAACTCTTTTGTTTTAGGTGTCACCCTTGGTCATCTCGCTAAGACACTCCTATGAAGATGAGTAATGCGTTACTACCATGAGCATTGAGACTTTAAATCATGGGATGATTATCACGCCTACAATAGCTCTTCATTATGAACAAAAACGAATGAGATACAAAATGATATCAATTCGTTTACAAAGGCTTCTCATACATCAAAGAGATGAGTCTGGGTGAATACAAACCTTCGTCTAGAGGGAACCTCGATGAGATAGATGGTTGAACAGTCTTCGTGTAAGAGGGAAAGACAGCCCTCGACGATGTAGAAGGCACACCTTCGTCTAGAGGGAACCTTGACGACGTAGAAGGTAAAACATTTCTGCCTAAGGGAAAGACATCCCTGACGGTAAGATAGGGAATGAAAACTCTCGGGATACGTCCCGCTTTCACCAAATAGATGCATCTCGGTGAATACACCTCCGTCTAGAGGGAACCTCGATGACTTAGAAGGTCGAATAGTCTCCGTTTAGAGGGAAAGACAGCCCTAGATGACATAAAAGGCACACCTCCGTCTAGAGGGAACCTCAACGGTGTAGAAGGTCGACTAGTCTCTGTCTAGAGGGAAAGACAACCTTCGACGACGTAGAAGGCACACCTCCATCTAGAGGGAACCTCGATGATGTAGAAGGTCAAGCATTTCTGCCTAAGGGAAAGACAACCCAGACAGTTAGAGAGGGAAAGACAACCCTTGGGATGTGTCCCACATTCACCGAAGAGATGCGTCTCGGTGAATACACCTTCGTCTAGAGGGAACCTCGATGAGATAAAAGGTCGAATAATCTCTGTTAAGAAGGCAAGAAAGCCCTCGATGACGTAGAAGGCACACCTCCATCTAAAGGGATCCTCAATGATATAGAAGGTCGAACAGTCTCCGTCTAGAGGGAAAGACAGCCCTCGACGACGTAGAAGGAATATCTCCGTCTAGAGTGAGCCTCGACAACGTAGAAGATCAAAAGTCTCGACAGTACTAAAGCTAGATAGCCTTGAAAGTACTTAGACTAAACAATAAGCCTCGATGATACTAATACCAGGTGATCTATAAGGTATTAAGACTAACCAGATCCCAATTGTGCCAAGACTAGCTTATCTCAAAGGCACTAAGGCTAAGAATAGCCTCAGCTGATAGAAGTAAGATTGACATGCCAAAGGTAAAGAATACCTTTGACAGCGCCAAAGACCAAGTGAACTAGGCAATTTCTGATAGATTGACATTGTTGCGCCAAAGGCAAGAATGCCTTCGACAATGCCAAAGATCAAATATGGTTCAACCTTTGACATAATGAATTCAAATGGCGCCAAAGGACTCAAATCGCCCAACGGCACCAGAAACACGACTCAAATGTGACAAAATCTGAATAAACTCAGTGAGTATTTCAAATTAGATGAAACCTCATTGGTTCCAGAGATCTTTGATGGTGCCAAAGGTTAAGAGATATTGTAAATGTGTTGATTTGTGTAACTTATGCCAACGCTTGTCATTAGCGCCGAAGTCATAATGTACACTTTGCTAATTTCAAAGGGGGATTTAGCGATCTAAGGAAGAAGGGGCGTGAGGTTTGCCCATCGTGAATTACATACTGAAATACGTCTCTGTTCATAAATGAAGAAATTGTCATAATGAAAAAGTTGTAATTCGTCAGTATAGTTTGTGAGGGGACCACTTTAGAGACAGGGATAATTACCTCTAATTACCCCTAGATTAGCATCCTAAACACTGTTACGAAATGGTTTAAAGGGAATTTTACCTACCACCACCCTCCCTAATTTGCTATAAATAGTAGCCTCTGTATCCAAACAAAGAGATCATAATTTGGCAGCAAGGTACAAATTTCTAAGAAATGCGGCTCTGAAGTGTGGTCACGAAGCTCCAAACATCCTTGCTCACTATTCCTTCAGGTTCTATTATATTTTTTGTTTTCCTTCTTTCACTTTTGCTCTTTCATTTTTCTCCTGAAGATTTGGTACGGTTGACTAGTGACTTAGGGTTCCATCAGGCCAGTGATCTTTTTTATTGGCGTCATCTTTTACAAAACGAACCTAAACACACTGTTTATGGAACGTTAGTGACAAGAGGTGTAAGTGGCTTTTTCATAAACCACAGGGGGTGTTTCTGCCTTTGTCAGAAACGTGAGGGGGTGTGTAAGTGGATTTAACCCTTTATTTTATCATTTAATTCAAGGAAGGCATGTTGATATGCAGAAACTTCACATCAGGGAAGTTAAAGATCCAATCCTAATTTAGAGGTGACAAAATATTTACATTAAGAATCGTTCATTGGTGCGTGCATCGGGGACGTGATTGGTGTACTCACTTTAAAAAAAAAAAACCAACTTTGTAAGATTTTAAAATTAAAATTATTTTTTGAGTCTTGAGGAGGTCACCCGCGAGGATCTATATAAGTCCCGGGCGACCATATCACGACACATGGATTTGGTAAGCTGGAGCCTAACACAACTAGGTTCCTTTTTTTGTTTTTTTATTTTTTTGTCTTCTGTTTCTCTGCCTACCCACCGCCGCCGTCACTGCCACAGCTGCTGCCGCGACAACATCCCCTCTCTCCCCTTCTCCTATTTTTTTTTCTTCTTCTTCCAACACAACCGGATTCCTTTTTTTTTTTTTTGTTTTTTTTCTCTGCCCACCACCACCGTCGCTGTCATGCTGCTGCCGAGGTAGCATCCCCTCTCTCCCTTTCTCCTCTTCTTCTTCTTCTTCTTCTTCTTCTTCTTCTTCCCCTTCTCTCCCTTTTACCCTCATTGTTGTTGCTGCAATAGCAACATCAGCACCTTTCTGTTTTTTTTTTTGTTTTGTTTTGGTTTGTATAGGAAAGGAAGATGGAAGACAGAGGAAAACAGAGGAGGAGGGGGTGCTACCAAGGTGGTGGGTGGAAGAGAAAAAGGGGGGGGGGTTGCGAAGAAGAAGAAGAAGAAAGGACGAAAAAGAATAGAGGGAGGGGGTGTTGCCGTGGTAGTGACTGCGGCGGTGGGTGGCCGGGGAAAAAAAAAAAGAGAAAACAGAGGAAGAAGAAGAGATCAGGGGAGGGGGGTGCTTCTACGGCCCTATGTGGCACACAAAAAAAAACAAGGGAAAAACAGAAGAAGAAGAAGAAGAAGAAGAAGAAGAAGAAGAAGAGAGCATAGAGGGAGGGGTGCTGCTGCGGCAGTGACCTTGACGCTGGGTGGCACAGAAAAAAAAAGGGAAAACAAAGGAAGAAGAAGAGTAGGGGAGAGAGGGGGTGCTACCACGGAAGTGAAAAAAATACTAAACAGAGACGGAGATAGGAAGAAAAAAAAAGCCGGTTTACGGTTTCCACTAAAGACGCGTGTTGTCTTTAAATTATGGGGACCTATATAGGTCCCCCGCGGATGATGCTCTCATTTTCCTTATTTTTTGGAAAATGACAGCATAACCCATCGGGGACCTTTATAGGTCTCCCGTGATTTAGAGACAACTGGTTTCTTTGGTGAAAACCATAAGCCGGTTTTGCTTTTTTTTTTTCTCTGCGCTACCAACAGCCGCGGTTATTGTCGCGACAACACCCCTTCTTCTTCTCTCTTCTTTTCCCCCTATTTTTCCTTTTTTTTTTCTCTGCCACCCACGCCGCGGTCAGTGTCACGGCAACAAACCTCTCTCCCTTGCAATAGTGGGTGATAGAGAAAAGAAAAGGGGACAACAGAGGAAGAAGAAGAAGAGCAGGGGAGAGAGGGGGCGCTGCCGCGGTAGCGACCGTAGCGGTGGGGTGCCAAAGAAAAAAGAAAGGGAAAATAAAGGAAGAAGAAGAAAGGAAGGAGAATAGTAGGGGAGAGAGGGAGTTTTGCTACAGCAACGACAATGATGGTTGGGTGAGAGGGAGTTTTACTGCGGTATTGACTGCGATAGTCGGTAGCGACTGCAACTGTGGGGTGCCATGGGAAAAAAGGGGAAACAGAGAAAGAAGAAGAAGAAGAAGACGAAAGGGAGAAAAAGAAGAAGAAGAGGAGCATGAGGAGAGGGCGTGCAGCCGTAGCTATGGCAGCAATGAGCACGACGGTGGGTGGTAGAGAAAAGATGAAAAAACTAAAACCACCAAGGTTGTGCTCCCACTTACCAGTTCCACGTGTTTGCATATGATCGTCTGGGGGACCATTATAGATCCTCGTGGGTGACGGACTTGAATCATCTGTTATGAACACACCCTGTTATGGGCGTGTTATGTGAAACACACCCGAGGCCCTCATAAAGCAACTCAGGTGAGGGAAAAATTATAATTTTGCCCTCGGGTGTGTTTCACATAACATGCCCATGACTCTTATTTTTCTAAAGGAAAATTAACCAATCATGTTATCAGTGCATGTATCGGTGGGCCATTTTTGGTGCAGACGATCTCGGGTCACAAAATACTCGTCAATCTGACTGGTATGTTAATGGGTTTTGGGTTGACAAAGAATAGATTTTTAATTGAGTCAACCCTAACCCATCCGAATAATAAACAAGTTAGCATGGGTTGGTAGATTTGTGTTATTAACCTGCTAACCTTCTTGAACCCAATTGACCCATTTTGTAAATGATTGGATTTGGGTTGACTATATATCAACCCGACCCTACCCAATCCCGACCCCTTGCTAGCTCTAAACATTTTTCAATCTTATAATAATGGGAAAATTATACTTTGACTCTATGTGGTTTCTGAAAATTGCAGTTAGACCACTTGATGTTGTTGAAACTACAATGACACCCTTTGTCGGATACCTAAGGGGTCAGGAGGTTGGTTAACTAGCGACACTGAATCATTCATCAAAGAGACAAAAAAAGAAAAGAAAAACACATCAATCGATTGATGAAGAACAATTTATAAGGGATATATCAATCAATGACTTAGTCATTAATGCAGTTGAAGTTTCCGATGAAGGGTGTTATTATAATTTCAAAAACCTCAAGGGTTCTAACTGCAAGTGTCAGAAACCTCATAGCGTCAGTGTAATTTTCCCCATAATAATCACCTGGTGTCCACCTTAAGGTGGTCCTCCACCACTATCCCGTTGATTACCATACATATAAAAAAACCAATATCAAAAGGAGAATCGGACTTTGAGAGGGTGTCTTTGCTCTTTCTTTGTGTGTGTAATGATAACTTGTGGGACTATAAATAGGAGCACTAGGCTGGGTTCTAATAAGTTCGGGCTCCCAAAGAAATTAGGCAAAATCCAATTCGATCAAAAGTAAACTCGAAGCTATTGATCCCGAAGGTAGTATGATTCGAACGCAAAAAAATATGAGTTCAGGTTGGCTCATACTAATAACATGTTTTATAAAATGGATGAAAAATTGAACTTACAATATAATTTTTTTTCATACTTGTCACATCCCGAATTTTAGGGCATACCACAAAAACTCCAGGAGTAATTTCCTAAATTCCAAGTGTGACTCTCACCTCTCATCTACTCTCTACTAAGAGATGGTACACCAAAAATATTACTTAATAACTCAACTTTCATCTCAATAAATGTCAGCGGAAGCAAATGATTATATAATTCAAAGTCAAACATTGTTCAATGATTATAATAACAAATCCAGGATAGTATGGGTAAAGGCTAGTATTGCATTATAGCCCAACAAAAAATGTCCAATAGCTCCAATACTGATTACAACACAATCCGATAACGTAAATGTTCAAAATGGAAGTAAGCTTTCAAATCTTCAGCTCCAAGTCCTCGTAGCTCCAACCTCAATAATCCCTTCTCCTCACATTCGGTTCACTTGAAATATTAGGAGTCAGAAAGGCTTGAGCTACACGCTCAGCAAGTGCAATGTACAAACATAGTGCCACATGAATGAATGAACCTCTATGGATGCATGCTATGTCTCGTGGAGTTGCAATGGTTTATTCCTTTATATTCAATGACATGAACATTCAATCCATCAGTCACTTATGATGGCAAGTACAAACACGTGAAAAGCGCATGTATCATGACACTTAGATGTTCATTCTTGATCCCTACCTATCCCATCATGCACCCTTAAGATTACATGGACCTTTTTTGGCTACAAGACCCTCAGTAGATTCTGTGTGTATAACACAGTTTTAGGACTTCTCAACCCATGGAATTCCCTTGTCCCACCGATATTTTTCATCGTGGGACGAATCTGGGGCATCACAACATTAGCACAGAACTCTCCCCCGTGACACTTCCCAATTCACAACTATCAATTAGATTACTCACATCATGATATTCACTACATTAATTATTATCTGGTTATAGGGGTAGCTAGTCCTTTACCCAAGTCATCTTAGACTTCAACACTTGTCCAATCAGAACTCTAAATATTCCATCACTCATTGGCACTCATCATTGAGCCCAATCTTTCTCACATTACCCCTTTGGTCCTAATCACGAGAATCCAAGGTTCGGTTTGGTCATAAGATCACATTCATGGACCTATGCATAAATGTCCTTTTTAATGCATGGACTTATCAATCAAACTACATGTCATGTGCTGAATTATAAATCAACATATCATTTAATAATGTTCCAACTAGATGAGGATTTCAAAAGTAAATGTGCATGAATAAATCAAAGCATGCGTATGTAATTTCTACATGTAAACATTCTTGAAAACCAATCACATATCTAGCATGCATAGAATATAACACACAATCCCACAAAAAGTCAAAACAAATGGACCACAATGGGTTTCGTCGGCATGCCGACCATTCCACCCCACCGGTATACCAGTGCCGGTGCCACCGAGCCCCATATTCCTTGGATATGCCCCTGTTGGTTTGGATGGTATATTGTCCAAAACCTGTACACCGGTATACCAGTGTGGCTGCTGGCAGAGTCTTGTTTTAAGTCACCCCCCATCAGTGCCCCCAACGGTCTGCCGATGCGCCCCCGAGTGGACGCGACTTTTGGGTTCTTTTCTAACTCTCCCAAATCCAACACTTGGTAAACCCAACGCTCAAATGAATCTAAAAACACACTCATAACATTCTAAAACCTATTTTTACCATATTCGTATGCATTTAAGGATCAAATCTAACACTCATTCTAAATAAGCTTTAAAACAAGAATCATACAAACATTCTCATACACTTAGGGTTCAAATCTAACATTCAATCTAAAAAAACAATAAAACATGAAATAAACAAACTAGTATGCTCAAGAATCATAAATCTAGTTCATCAATCTCAAAGAAACCTATTCTCATGTTCTCATCCAAGGGAAACCTCCAAACACGGTTCCACAGAAAGTACACAATGTATTTACTTGATCAAGAATATGAAACCCTAGGTTGTGTGCTTCAAATCCTCAAGATATTCCTCTTGCTATACTTCTTCCTCTCCTTTCTTCTCCTTGTTCTTCTTCCTTTCTCTTCTCAACAAAACACAAGAAAGAATGGAATTAGGGTTAGCTTTGAGAAGCTTAAGCCCTCTAACCTTCCAATCAATCTCAAACCTAGATTTAAGTCTCCAACTTTAGGAGAAATGATCCCAACCCTTAAATCAGATTTTTTATGTGAGAATTTTATGGTGTGTGCACATGCTAGTAATCTAATGTGTTCTACCCAATAGAAAAGGTTATTGTGAATTTTTTCAGAACCCCAAGGGTATTACAGTTTTAACACTAAGTTTCTAAAAATTACAATTTGTCCCAAAGTCACTTATTAAAATTTCAGTTCGTTATAGTCTACCCCTCTTAAAAGAATTTCGTCAACGAATATCACATACCTGGTTCTCAAAAAGATGTGGGTATCTCCTTCGGACATCCTCCTCTAACTCCCACGTAGCATCCGAGTCACCCTAGTGACTATGTTGATTTTTAGCATTGGGATCACTTTGGTGCGTAACACTTGCTCCTTTCGATCCAGAATCTTTACTGGTAACTCCTTATACGTCGCATCCTCTTTGATGGAAATAGTCTACTAATCAATAATACAAGACGGATCTGGGTGGTACTTTTTAAGCATCAACATGTGAAACACATTGTGTAATTGTGATAGGTCTAGTGGTAGCAATAACTTGTATGCCATTTCTCCAATCCTCTTAATAATCTCAAATGGTCCAACATACCTAGAGATAGTTTGTCCTTTTTCTCAAATCTGAACACTCCTTTCATAAGTGAAACCTTCAGGAACAACCCCTTAGTTCTTCTGTTTACTGCAATTAGCAGTCTCTCTTTAACTATTTTTATCTTCTTCGTTGTTTCCGGGATCAACTCAGGTCCCATGCTAATGGATTCTCTTCATTCATTCCAATACAGAGGTGATCTACGTGGTCTCCCATACAAGGCCTCAAGTCTGATAACTTTTATTACATGAAAATTCCACCAAGGATAGATGTTAGTCCCAACTCCCCTTTAAAATCCAGAATACAAACCCTTAGCATATCTTGCAATATCTGATTAACCCTCTCCGTCTGTCCATCGGTTTGCGGATGGTAAGTGTTGCTGAAATTTAATCTGGTACCCATTGCCTTCTGTAAACTTTTCCAAAAGCGAGACAAGAAGTTGGAATCCCTATTAGAGACAATCGTGATCAGGACACCATGAAGTCTCACAATCTCCTTGACATATAATCTAGCCATGTCCTCCATAGACGTTGTAGCACAAGTAGGAATAAAATGAGCCGACTTGCTAAGACAATCCATTATGACCCAAAGAGTATCATGGTTATGCCTAGTCCTTGGCAATCCTGCTATGAAATCCATGGAAATATGCTCCCATTTCCATTCTCCTATTGGCAATGGTTGAAGAGTACCACTCGGTTTCTGATGTTCCACCTTAACCTTTTCACACACCACACAATGAGCAACAAATTTGGAGATGTCTTTCTTCATTTTCCTCCACCAATAGTATCTTCTAAGAGCTTTAAACATTTTAGTACCACCTGGATTGATCGAGTACCGAGTTTGGTGAGCTTCCTCAAAATTTTGTTCTTCAAACCCTCATCCTCTAGAACGTACAATCTTCCCTTTAGGCTAATACTCTAGTCTTCCTCACGCGTCCAATCAGGCTTCTGATTATCATTTGCCAGGTTTTTGCAACCATTCATCTTTCATTTGAGCTTCAACAATCCTCTCCTTCAAATTTGGTTTGATAACCAAGGTAAACAGTTTCACCTTCGCTCCCTTTACATCCCCATTAATCCCAATATCTACCAATATTTCAAACAACTTCCATTCTTGAACCAAGAGTTGAGCCACAAGGCTCCTCGGCTTCCTACTTAGTTCATCTACCACTACATTGGCCTTATCGGGATGGTACTGGAGTGAAACGTTGTAGTCATTAACTAATTCCATCCATCTTTGTTGCCTCATATTTAACTCTTTCTGTGAAAATAAATATTTCAAGTTCTTATGATCCAAGAATACCTCAAATGTCTCACCGTAATGATAGTGTCTCCAAATCTTGAGATTAAATACCACCGCTGCCAACTCTAAATCATGTGTCGGGTAATTTTTAGGATGTCATCCACAAACTGATTTAGGTAAGGATGAAACACTTAGTGCATTAAGTCCAAAAGGACTGCTGGTGCATTTGTTAAACCGAAAGGCATAACAAAAAACTCGAAATGACTGTAACGAGTCCTAAAAGCTGATTTTCGTACGTCTTCTTCCTTAATCCAAAGTTGGTGGTACCCATCCTTAGATCAATATTAAAGAAATACATATCCCCTTCAGTTGGTTGAATAAGTCTTCAATCCTCGGCAAAGGATACTTGTTTTTCACCGTAACTTGATTCAACTGATGGTAGTCAATACACAATCTCATGGATCTGTCCTTCTTCTTGTCGAATAGAACTGGAACTTCCCATGGTGAAGAACTAAGTTGGATGAATCCTAACTAGAGTAGCTCATCCAACTGAATCTTGAGCTCCATCAACTCGGTGGGTGCCATCTTATAAGCAGGTAATCCAATGGGAGTTGTACCATGAACTAAGTCAATTGAGAACTCAATCTCTCTCTTGGGAGGAAATCCGAGTATGTCTTAGAATACATCTCCAAACTGACACACTACCGGAATGGTCTCAAATCCTTGCTTCCCCTCTATTGACCACAATTTAAGTATAGCAAGCTGATCAGACATGTGCGGTCGAAGCCCCTTGACCTTCACCAAAGGTCCTCCAGGAATGACAAACGTGATGATCCTATTATAGTAATCTATCTGTACCCGATATGTAGTCAACCAGTCCATTCCTAGGATAATATCGTATCCCTCCATATTTAGAACTATCAAATCAATAGGCGCCGTAGTCTCTCCGAAAACAATAGGAAAAGACTAACATACCCTACTTAAGGATGCAGAACCTCCTACGGGGTTCTCCACTACAAGATTAGAACTCAGCCCAACACTCTTCAAACCCAAAATGTTCATAAATGCACGGGATATAAATGAAAGTGAAGCTCCAGTGTCGAACAATACATGTGCTGGAGTAGAAAAGGTAGGAAGGATACCTTCAACACCCCTGAGGCTTCTGATATCTTACATTTTCTTCCATTGGTTCAGCAAGCTAGTTGATGGCATGAAAGCGACCTTGTGGTGGTTGGTATGTTCGTTGTTGCTATTATGGTTATGGAGGTGGTTGATACTGTGAAACTGCTGGCCTTTGTCCCCCTAGCTGATGTTGTTGTTGTGTTACTTGTCTAGGATGTGGTGGTACTTGCTCTAGAAAGATTTGCGGGTAGTATGGCCTTCGTACGAACTGTTGTGGTGCAGTCGGAGGTCTAGACCGAAAGTTTCGAGACCTTGGTCCTTCGAATCTTGGTCGTAGACGACAATCCCTTCTAAGATGACCTTGTTTCCCACAATTGAAGCACATAACGGAATGAGCTGATTGATATTGATACTGGTGTTCCTGTGCTCTACCCTCATCGGTTTGCTGCCTCTTTGATTGTTCTTGATTCTCCTTATACTAAGATCGGTTCCCTTTCTGTTTTTCCTTGTTCCTATCCATCCTTTTTTTATCTTGGATCTTCATGTGCTCTGTGGTATTCTTCTCCACCTTCCTAGTGGTGTCGACCACTTCGTAGTATCCTGTGAACTCTCTCACTACTAGCTTCGATTTGATGCTCCCCTTCAATCCATTCTCAAACAAGAATGCCCTCTTCTCTTCTGTGTCCACTGCATATGGTGCGAATTGTGACAACTCTGTGAACTTTGGCCTCATAATCGGCAACTAACATGCTCCCTTGCTCTAGCTTCATGAATTCGAGCTCCTTATCTTTCCTTACATTCCTTAGAAAGTACTTCTCAAAGATCATAGCCTTAAACCTCTCCCAATACATCTCTTCTCCTCCCATCACTTCCAATGTCATCTTCCACCACCTCCTAGCCTCACCCTCTAACATATCACGGCTAATCTCACCTTCTCAAGGTTAACACATTCTAATGCCTCAAAAATATTGTAGTGATCCGAATCCTTAATAGGATTTTTCATTAATGTATATGAATTAATCATAATTAATAGCTTGAATTAAATGAGATTAAGGGTGGTTAATAATTAAATAAGTAGAGAAAGGACCTTAGATAAACAACTAAACAAAGGAGGGGTTCATGGGTAATTAACTTTGGTTAGGATTGGACTAAAGGGTAATTAGCTGACAAGGAGGGATTAACTAATTAATTAAAGTAATAATATAAATAATAAGAGATGGGTGGGATTAGGGTTGCAAAACCCTAATTCTCTACACACAAGGGCTGGCCAAAACTTCAAAGAGAAGAGAGGGAGGTTTTGGAGTTTGAGAAGAAGAAGAAGGGCTAAGGATTGGTTGTTCTTGTTGAATCTATAGCAACCTAGGAAGGTTTTTCGGCGGGTTTTGATCGTATACTGGAGATCTACAATCTAATATCACTGTAAGTAGATTATCTGGGTTGATTGTGGATGATTTCATGATGTTAGTATGATTAATAATAAAAGGGAAATATGATCTGTTATGGTTTAAGCATATAGGTGTGTTAAGTATTGATTTTAATGCAAATATATGTGGATTTAATTGTGTTTAATGCATGAATGATGGTTTTGTTATTATAACTGATCTATTTCACTGTCTAGAATGTATTTGAATGATTTCGGATGATTTAAATGTAAGAAAAACGAAGAACGGTACGTGAAATCGCAGGTTTCTGGGTTTCTGGATCATGTGCGATTGATCGCCGTGGGTTGCGATCGAGCCTGCTGCGATCGATCGCCGTAGGTTGCGATCGAGCGCACGGGGTTTGATCCTACGACGATCGATCGCAGCGGGCTCGATCACCTGGTGATACCGATCGATCGCAAATGTGCAGGTTTCCCAGATTCGGTTGTTTTGATTTAATATGGCTTGGCACGTGTGGTCTAGGAGTTCAGGAGGGTTTTGGAAGCAATGTGGGACCCATTGGGGGTCTGTGATGGGTTGTGTGGGTCATGGGTCTAGGGTGTAACCATATATCAAGCATGTGAGGCTTTGGGGTATGATGGTTACTGGTGTGAATATTTCTTTCAATAATAAAATCCACTCGCAATAGTACGAATCCCAGTAGGATAGGGCTATTTCGAG
>JAUPMG010056303.1:0-13696 GCA_031762675.1 Pachysandra terminalis | reverse complement strand
TCTAAGTCACTCGTGAGATTAAGTCTAATTAGTTAGGCTAATTAGGCTTCTAATCTCTCTTAGTCTGGGATCTAGGATCTGGTCATTACAATTATTCAATGGAATGTTATGCCCTTTGGACTGAAAAACACCCCTTCAAAATTTCAGAATATTATGAATGAAATATTCATTCCTTATTCCCAATTTGCTATTGTCTATATAGATGATATCTTAATTTTCTCTAATCTATAGAGCAGCATTTTAAACATCTTCATATCCTAAAAGATGTTATTACAAGAAATGGGTTAGTGCTATTTGCCCCTAAAATGAAACTATTTCAAACTAATGTTAGATTTTTAGGTCATACCATTAGTAATGGGAAAATTCTCCCAATTGATAATGCAATTGAATTTGCTTCCAAATTTCCTGATGAAATCAAAGATAAAACTCAAATGCAAAGATTCCTTGGTAGTCTAAATTACATTTCAGATTATTATAAGAATTTTACTGCAGATACAGCTATTATGTATGCTCGCTTACGAAAAAAATCCTCCACCATGGACTACAGAGCATACCAAGGCAGTCTAGCAAATTAAAATAAAAGCTAAGCAACTTCCTTGTTTAGCTCTTGCCAATAATACATGGTTAAAAATTGTTGAGACAGATGCCTCTAATCTTGGTTATGGTGGTATTCTTAAACAAAAGAATCCCCATTCAAATAAAGAAGAATTAATCAGATTTACCAGTGGCAAATGGAAAAATGCACAAGTTAATTATTCTACAGTGAAGAAAGAAATTCTTTCTATTGTCAAATGTATTTCAAAATTTCAAGATGATTTGCTAAACCAGAAGTTCTTATTATGAATTGATTGTAGCTCTGCCAAACAGGTTTTACAAAAAGATATTAAAAATATTGTTTCTAAACAAATTTTTGCTGGTTGGCAAGCACAACTTTTTAATTTTGATTTTGAAATTGAATATATTAAGGGTGAATCAAATTCCCTTCATGATTTTCTTACTTGTGAGTTTTTGCAGGGATCATGAATAGACAATATTCTACTACCCGCGGAGGAAATTCCTCACGCGGCAAAGGGAAGCAAAAAGCTTTTTTCCATGAATTTGCATCATATAGATCTGGTGAACAATTAGCTTCACCTCAATCTCAGTCTACTAAGACTGCAAGGGAGGCCCTAGAAACTCCTGTACCAGAATTTCTTTCAAATACCAATGTGTCTCAATTAATATTGCATCTCAATGAAGGAGATGATCAATGGGCTAATGAGCCATAGGAATTAATGACCCGCTATCTCAATGACACACATTTTGTTGGCTCTGGTGGTCGAACCAGAGATGCCTTTGAGTCAATACTCATGTAAACAAATAGTTGTGAAATATCTCACACTCGAGCTAAATCTAGCTCTATAATTGCTTATAGCAAATGTATTGTGAGAAAAATAATTTCTCCATCTTAATGGGGATTAAATCCCAATGCTACCAAGCGAATAGCTAGCAATAATATTGCTTTCAATTACTGGGATTATATCTCAGCATGGACCAATGTCTTATATTACCAAAATCCAACCAGGAAACATACCTGGTTTATCAAATTGTGTCCACAGTCCATTAAGACTGTTTATCCTAATTGGGTCTTCCAATGATGGCAATGTGTAGGTCCTAATGTGGACATTTTTCCAAAGACATTTCCTTTGAACCAATTCACAAAATACACCCAATTTCATCCTCAGTTAAGAGGAAAGTCTAAAGCTCCAATGGGCTTAGATACTTTACTAGTTTTCTCAGAATTCGGGATTCCATGGATATGGAAATGGGATGTCCATTATGACACCAATGACCTCCGCATTCCAGTGCTAATGCGCACTTTTGCCTATAGATGGTGGGCTAGCTTTTCAATTACCGAAGCTTTGAATGATATTAAACAATCATTGACTCATTATGAGTCTTTAATTCACAGGCTTCCGCCTAGTCCAATGGACAATCCTTTTGAGTCCATTAAGGCTCATCATAAGAGGGAATTCCTTCAGATTATAGATGCTGAATTAATGCATAAATGTATGCAACACATGAAAGAGCAATTTATCTCTTCCTTTGCTTCTCCTCCACCATTAGATCGTGATGATGTTGCCTCCATTGGGTCCTCTCTCGGCAATAATGCTTTTTCTGCTCTTGGTGGACACTGTGCCCAAGGTCCCAATGTGGATTCCACTATGGATGCTGATGATCTTCTCATTGGCAATCCCTACGATGACCCTGGTACTATTGCTGCCTTCTGGGACAGTTTCTTGGGTGCCAAATAGTGGCCCTGACTTTTTTTTTGTTGGTGGGGGGGAGGTAATGTGTATGTAATTTTGTCGGGTTACTGTTCATGACCCAGGCCCAATCCCTGTTCATGGACTTTTTACTGTTACTCTGCGGATCCAATATGCGGCCCATTTACCGGTAACCTGTTGACCGGTATTGTGCGGACTTCAAAATTTTCTTTAACGTCCGAGGGTTATAAATACCCATTAGGAGCTCATTTGCTCCTCATAACACCTTCCGCCTTCCTTCTTCTCCTCTTCTTCTGCTCTGCAACCCACCTTCTCCGACCACCACCGTCCAACCACCTTCCGACCGACCACCGTTCAGCCTCCTTCTCCGGCCACCGGACTAGTACTATTTCGGTCGTTGTCTCCGGCAACCTACTTTAAGTTTACTGTTTATGTAAATAGTAAGTTACTGTATGTATTTACTGTGTATACGGTACTGTTGGCATCTATTGTGTGTATGTACTGTTAAAATAAATCTAAATAATAAAAAAAAATCAAGATTCTAATTATCAAAATCTAGAACCTAATGGGTTTATAGGATTTAACTAATTAAAGAAATCATATTAAACTTAGAAATCAAGATTTTAACTAATTATAAAAATCAATATTTTAATTAATTATATAATAAGATTCCAACTAATTATAAAAGTTAATATTCTTAATTTCTTTATTTATTTATATTTTTTAATTTATTAAATTTTTATTTTGTATAATTAATTAGAATCTTATTTTTTTAATTAATTAGGATCTTGATTTTCTTTTACTAATTGGATTCTTGATTTTCTATAATAGATTCTAGATTTTGATAATTAGATATTGTTCTCTTTATGAGTTGGATTTTTTAATTAATTATTAAGATTCTTATAGCTAATTAGATTCAATATTTTATAATCACCTTCTTATTGAGGATGAACTCGGAAGTTACAAGGACATTCTTAGCAGACTTAGAGTTCTAAGAATTACCAATGAGATCTTCAGACTGAGATAAAGGAGGATATTGTTCTTCACTGTGAGAAGTAGTATATTGCCGTTGTTTAGCTTTTCCAAGGGAGGAATTTCCTCCACAGCAAGGAATTGCCTGCTCATGTAGAGCTTTGCAAAAACTCGCAAGTAAGAAATTCAGGAAGGAAATTGGATTCTCCTTTAATATATTCAATATCAAAATCAAAATTAGAGAGTTGGGCTTGCCAACTAGCAAAAATTTGCTTGGAAATGATATTTTTAATATCTTTTTGCAAAATAGTTTTTGCAGAACTACATTCAATTCGTAAAAGAAATTTTTGATTTAATAAATCATCTTGAAATTTTGAAATACATTTGACAATAGAAAGAATTTCTTTTTTCACAATAGAATAATTAACTTGGGCAGATTTCCAAGTTCCACTAGTAAAGCAAATTAGGTCTTCTTTTTTAGTAAGGGGATTGAATTGTTTAAGAATGCCACCATAACCTAAATTGAAAGCATCATTCTCAATAATTTTAAACCAATCAATATTGGCAAGAGAAAGGCAAGGTAATTGTTTTGCCTTTAATTTAATTAATCGGACTGCACGTGTGTGAGCATCAGACCAAGGAAGACAATTTTTCTTAAGTCTGGAATAAAGGATTGCAATGTTAGAAGCAAAATCCTTATAATAATCAGAAATATAATTTAAACAACACAAAAATCTTTGTAATTGAGTTTTATCTTTAATTTCATCCGGGAATTTGGATGCAAATTCAATAGCCCGATCAATCGGAATGATTTTTCCTTCGCAAATATTGTGACCAAGAAATCTAACATTAGTTTGGAAAAGTTTCATTTTAGGAGCAAAGAGAACCAATCCATTTTCTTTTGACAATATCTTTAAGAATTTTAAAATGTTTGAAATGTTGATCAATGGAAGTAGAAAATATGAGAATACCATCAATATATACAATGCAAAATTGGGAGTAAGGAATGAAAATTTTATTCATAGTATTCTGAAATTTAGAAGGGGCATTTTTAGGCCAAATGACATAACATTCCATTGGTAGTGACCAAAAGGAACTGTGAAGGCAGTTTTAGATCTGTCTTCGAGGGTAATTTGAATTTGCCAGTAACCCGATTTAATGTCAAATTTAGAAAAGATGACTACATATTCCTGTCTATCAAGTAAAGTTTTTTTTATTAGGAATGTGGTATCGAACCCATTGGAGAACATCATTCAAAGGCTTATAATTTATTACAAGTCTCAGAGTGCCTCTTTCCTTTTCAGCTGCCTTATTGAAATAGAAGGCAATACAGCTCCAATGGAAGTGACTTTTGGACATGAGTTTTTTATCCAAAAGATTTTGGATTTCTGATTTGCAAAGTTCTAGATAGTCAGCTTTCATCTGACTAAGTCTCGCTTTGGTAGGAATTTGCTTTTCATTAAAATTAGGAATATAAGAAAGAGAAACAATATGTTTTTTTTCTATCCCAAAAAGCATTAGGGATGTCACTACAAACTTCACTAAGAAACTGAGTCCTAATTGAATCAATTTGGGATAATAAATCAGGTGTTTTGTAATTTTTCCTGAATAGTTAAAGACAAAATTTCCTTTTGAAGAAAAAGCATTGTTTTTCTTTAGAAAAAATTAAGGGTATTAATATACTTGTCAATTGGTAAAGTAATAAATTTAAAAAATAGTTTCTTTACCATTTAAGGTTGTAGAAATTTCATTAGAATCAATTTGATTGATTGGCATAATTAATGCCAAAAATGGAGTTCCAAGTATAACTTGTAGGGACATATTTTTTATTAGTAAGAAGGTAGATGGTAAACAAATACCATCTTTACATATATAAACCTCATTGAGTAGGAACAAGTCCTTCTTATATGCAATTCATATATGCACCACTATCAACAAGAGTAGTTACATTGGTTAAGATAAATTCCTTATTAATAACGAAAGTGATAGAAATGAACCATTTTTGGAAAGTAATTTGGGTCATTAATAATAGATAATCAGGTGTACTGTTAAGATTATTAGTGGTAAGGCTATGATCTTGAGTATCATCTGGAGATGAGCCTTTACTAGTTGAAGCCTGATTAGGATCAATTGAAATTTGATTAGATTCAATTTTAATACATTTATTAGTTAAGGTTTTATTTTGTAATTGATAAATATCAAATTGCATTATTTTTTGTTGATTTTTAAGATTTTTAATTTCAATTTTGAGTTGATTAACTTCATTATGAAGGTCAGGAATATTAGTTTGTCTATGACTAGACCGAGAAGTATCAAATCTGTTTAAAACTTCTTTCATGCTATAATGCATATCAGGAATCTAAGGAGCAGCGGGAATGAGAGTATCCTGCTTGGCAAAATCATAACAAGTTTTTATTAACTGTAACTTAATTTGGGGATCATGAACTTGATCAATTAGTTCAAGTAGAGAATGTTGTTGAGTGGTAACCACATTTATACTAAGACCATTCATTTGAATAATTGCTTGTAAATGATTGTGTTTATCTTGCAATTCATTACATTGGCAATTATTTGAATTAGATGATTCTGAAGAGGAGGAGTAAAGATGATTAAATGCTTCATCATCAGAATAGTTAGACTGATCATTGTCCTGATCGAACGAGGAGAAATTTACTTATTTGAAGTTTTAAATCTTCGTTAATTTGATGATTATTTAACTTCTTTTTTGTGCTACATGTATTGGCATAATGCCCAATTTTGCTACACTTAAAGCATTTTGCTTCTTTAGGGTTTTTAGATATAGGTTTAGATTTCAATCTTTTAGAATAATTTTTCTTAAAAGTTTCAGGTTGATTTTTAAAGGATTTTATTTTAGAAGAAGATTTATGATCCGTCTTTTTTGATTTCCTTGAATTAGGGTAATCAATATGAGTGTTGTAAGCATATTGCTCACGAAAATCACCAGTTTTTCTATTACTTGCTAATTTTTGTTTCTTTAATTATTTTTGTAATTTAATATCATTGCAAAGAGATAAACCTTATTGAATAATGGTACTAATTAAACTTTCATATGTATGAGAGTTATAAGGTGTGGAAATACCATTATGCAAATCTCTTAATTTTTTTCTTACTTTCTCGGCAAAGAAAGTAGGTAAGTCATCAATGAATTTGGCTTTCCAATGTTCAGAACTTGCATCATTTCTTTGAAGGACTTTAGCTAAGAAAACAACTTTGTACCATCTAAAATGACTTAGAGTGAGACAACGAAGATTATGCAAAAGTTCTCTGGACCTTTCATTATTGACCCATTCAGGTCCAATGAAATGATGAATGATCGTTAAGATCAAAGTATAAATAGCATCTTGTTGTTGTGTATCTTGATTTAACTCATTCTTAATGATTTTAGTGGCATGCAATATTTCATGCTGCTGTTGGAGAGTAATAACATTATCCTACCAACCCTTAAGAAGGCCAGTAATACCACAACTGATAAACTTGGCAACTTCTTGATCGAAATTATTCTTTTACAGATACATCAACATTTGATGAATAATTTCATAAATTTGATGATCAGACATGCCATCTATGTTCGACTCATAGATAGTTTTATCATGATAAGACTTTTGGGTATGAAAAAAGTATTCTTCATAGAGAATGTCTTAGGGCGTTAGTCAAGGATAATAATTCCTAGTGGGACCAACAAATGTAGTTTTGGGATTGTTTTTTCCAAAATTAATTTTATTAAGTTGAAAATTTGAGTTATCTTCAACGAAATTTGTTTTAATCTCATTAAGCTTTTCTGGAGATATGTCCGAATCAATTTCGGAATCAAACTCTTGATGAGACAGGTTTTTTTAGATAATAGCATTAGAAATTCCTCATTGTTTTGAGGGTTAGATAATTTGAACCCAGATACCTCTATTGGAGGTTTTATAGTAGATAAATCTGGTGGTTTATCAGGAGGTTTTTTGTCAGGAAGGAATGAATTTATTTCATCTGTATTGGTCTCAATTCGCCTTAATTGTTTTCGAGTGATTGAAGGGAGATATTTGTATAATTATTTTGCTTATAAACGTGATTGATATCAGAAAGGTTAGGTAAAACATCTTTGTCTTTTTCATCATTTTTGACTTTTATAAAAGCAGCAATTTCAAGAGGCTGGCTAGAAGAATTAGGACCTAAATTAGATATCTTAAAGGTTCAAAAGGAGGATGAATAGCATTAATAATTTTATCCTCAATTGTTGTCAATTTCTTCTGAAAGTTTTCAAGAGAAAATATATTAGAGACAGATTGGGTTAAATAAAATCATTAGACAAAGGGAATAATTTGGCGATGAGTTTCTAAATAATTGTAGAATTCAGTTTTAAAATACCGAAGTTCATCCTTATAATAGAAATTAAAATACCAATCCCTAAAGCCTTGATAGGTAGATAAGTAAAACTCATTGTTAATAATTTGTCGATTAATTATAAAATTTGATTTAGTTGTAAAATCCATAAATCACAATTTTAAGCATGAAAATTCATTTCAGAAGGAGTAGGTGATTCTTTTCTTGGATTTTTGTAGATTGCATAAGGGATTTGCTGGTTAGATAAACGGATACCCTCAATATTAATTTGATTTCACTTTCTTCGGATTGATTTTCAGAAGAAGGAGTGATAGGAATTGCAGAAGTAGAATTTCTAGATGTAGAAGGATAAGGCACCTAATAAGGGACTTTTCAACTTCTAGATGAAGATGATCTAGGAAAATCAATTGAAGGTTTCCTAAAATTTAGGATAACTTCACCATCATTAAGTTGGACAATATTATCAATATCATGATGAACGATAGGTCTTGGAGGAACAACATTTGGAATACTCCAAGACTCAGGAAAATTAATTTCATCCCAAGCAAGCATGCGAGGAGTCGCAATACTTGTTTTTGATGTGAGATTTGTTTCTATTAAAACAGTCTTACCATGGGGACTAGATTTTTTGATATTAGAGTTCATGGTATTTATGACTTTATAGTAAATTCTATAAATTAAAGCAATAGTTTCAGAACCACGAAGGAAGTTATATCCTTTGATCTGGAATCTGAGACAAATGGCTTCATAAAGATTGGGATCAGTCAAAGATAGACTGAGGTTTGGATATACATCAAAGTATACCGGACCATGGCAAAGGCTTGTTTCAATAGCACCCATTAAGGATGATCGATAGTCAAGCCATCTGGCATCACTTAATGTTGCCTAAAGACATGCATTCATGCCTAAAGAGTTAAAGGTTTAAAGGCTACTTGAATTAAACCTATTTGAATAAATTTACAATGTTTAAGATGAGAGTGCAGATCTTGTGGATCAAGCAACTTAATGATCTCATCTTGAGAGTCGAGGCTTAAAGTCTGTTCCATGGTCTTAATTGCCATGTTTGGATTTAGGTCATACCATTTAGACTGATAAATGGTTTTAGGTTATGAAATGTAAAAACTTACAAAGGGGTTTAATTTGTTAGTGAGACTTATAACTAATTCAATTCAAGATTTTGATAATTAATTGTATTCTTAATTTCTTTATTTATTTATATTTTTAATTTATTAAAATTTTATTTTATATAACTAATTATAATCTTTATTTTTTAATTAATTAGGATCTTGATTTTCTTTTACTAATTGGATTCTTGATTTTCTATAATAGATTCTAGATTTTGATAATTAGATACTGATTTCTCTTTATGAGTTGGATTCTTTAATTAATTATTAATATTTTACAGCTAATTAGATACAATATTTTATAATTAATTTATTCTTTATTCTTTATGTTTTTAGTTATTTAGATTCTTAATTTATTAAAAAAATTATAACTAATTAAAATTTGATTTTTTAGTTAATTGGGATCTTGATTTTTTTAATAATTAGATTCTTTCTTTTTATAATAAATTACTTCTTAGACTTTTTTATTAGTTTATATTTATTTTTTATAATTATCTTTTATTCTTATCTATTAGTATTGATGATGCAGAATTTGTAATAGAATGGAATTCGAATACTCTATTGATATGGTTAGAACTTAGCAATACAATTGCATCAATAGAGATATGAGTTTGACGAGTCTGTCTTAAGATAACCTAAATTATAGCGCAACCCTTTTATCAAGAGCGTTTCTTCTGAAAGGACCTGTAAACAAGATAAAGAGAGGAGTAAAGAGAGATGATATCAAAGTATTGGGTATGTCAATAAGAATACACACCACAGAGCAAGAAACCCCAGAATTCGAGGGACTCGAAGTCTCTCTATGTGTATTTTAGAAGATATGATAAGTTATTACACTTTGTATATATCATGTATCTAAGAATTATACGTGAATATGATTAGTTCTTTTCACCATCTCACCAGTGTTTTGATTTGAGGGTATGCTATGCTATTTATATTAAAAATATCCAAAATACCCTCTCTTGACTAGGAAAAGTGTTAATCGGACAAGTGTCCAGAGATGTGTTTTGAAATATCCTCACACAGCAATGCATATCCAAAAATGTTACACTTAATCAACGAGCACAAGTTATTTTCAGAAGGAAATTGTCGTGAGTCATTTGATTACATGAACAGTGAACTTGCTTTGTGATAGGTTGTTTTAGAATCTAGAAGATTAAGAATCATATGACATCTGTAACATGCATACATATCTAAAAGAAACGTTTCCATTATTATCACCACCATGCCTGATAAGACGAAATCCCCTCATATTAGATATACAATATATATAAGTAGTTGAGATTTTATCACGTGATTGTTTGAGAATTTATTGCAATCAACTTTAAATAAAGGAGTCATTCGAATTCCGCATACATATTCTTCAGGTATTCGTTCACTTTCGAAGGAACCCTTTTTTTGGTAGCCTAACCTATGTTCCTTTGAAGGAAGTCAGAGTAACTGCATGCATTGCAAGGTGATCAGTATATTATCGAATTACCTATATAGAGACCTTAGATTTAAGTTTCTCAGCAGGCAATTTGTTTTCATGATCAATAATCCCTGTAAGGAAGAATTATCATACTTTCAAGGTTAAAGTTCAAGCAACCAATTCGAATGTCTTTGAATTGAACTTAGTGAAATTAGAAGTAAATATGTTTTCTTTGAAATACCTTTAAAGTAAAGTGTAGTAAGGAATCCATCGAAGTCCACAAATGTCATCTGAAGGTGACTTCTGGGGATGGGAATATAAACATGCCTTCGAAGGATTCTCCCTGAGGATTTCCTTTGAGGTCAGTAAATGTGAAGTATGTTGAGGTTGACAGACCCATATCTTTTTCCTTCAAAGGGGGAAAACTCTTAGTCATATGAGGGTGACAAGCCCTTACTCCTTTGAAGGTGACTAACCCTTGACAAATTGACCAGCTCGTGGTGGTTAGCCTAATCAATTGACTTTCTTAAGCTGGTTTCCGTTTGTCAGGTTTAGTGTATCTGTTCTATCCTTCAAAGGGTTTCTTATTGATGAAGTTAATCTCAACAAGATAAGGACGATTGAAGATCCTTGATCAAGACAAGAGATCATTAGTACAACCGACGTAGCCCAATCAACATGTGAATGTTGTCTGCAGTTTACACACATGAAGTAGTGGGGGTAGCAAGTGAACCGCTTTATGTATGATATGACACTTGCGGATGCATCTTATAAACATGCGTTCGCGCGTTAAGATGGTGTCGCGTGTCTAATGGGATAATTTAGACCGCCGAATCATCAGTAACATATTAGGATTAAGGTCTCTTATCTACTTATCCATTAATATCCTAAGACCCTTAGTAGAATGGTCTTTTAGTCATAAAATGGATCGAAACATTCATTAATTATTTACCTAAACATAAAAAATTGAGGTATGAAAAGATCATTATTTACATTAATATAAAGGATAATTACTTATAGATAATTAAAATATTATTCCCAAAATTACTATACTTTATAAGGTTAAAAAGGATGATTTAAATATCTATAATTTATAATTATAAAAACCCTTAAAAATTGCTGTCTCTTTTAATAGTAGTATCATATGATATGACATATTTATATAATATCTTACAAATTATATAAGAATTTATAAATTTAATAGATAAAAAAATATAATTTATAATTCAAATTATACTAATTGTTATAAAACTAGTGCATTATTTTATCTTCCATTTTAATTTTATCTTTAATTCTTAACATGAAAAGTATTAACCTAATTTTATTTGATAGTATGATTAAATATCTTAATATATAACAACTTATTTGTGAATCAGTCCTCCTATTCTTGGGACGTTGGTAGGATATCCCTCAAAAGAGGGATGGGGTGGAGAGGGTTGGGGGTTCAATTTCATGTCTCTTCTATGGGGAGTGGTTGAGTGACCACCAACATGGAGATACAAAAAAAAAAGAATAAAAAAAAGAAAAATAAATAGTCATAAATTATAATATAGGGTCCTATATTACGTGTCCGTAATATTTTGTTACGTTCTGTCGTTGTTACACCAGGAATCTAAGGTTATTCCACACGAGCTCCCATTTTGCGATGTGGTGATGTGACTGCCAGGGGATTGGCTCCGGGTGTAGATATGATATAGAATTTTTAATTCAAATTATACTAGTTTTTATCAAATTAATTATATAAAAAAGCATTAACCTAATTTTATCTGATAGTATGATTTAAATATCTTATTATATATCAACTTAGTCATGAATCAGTCCTCCCGTCCTTGGAACATTGGTAGGACATCCATCAAAAGAGGGATGGAGGTGGAGAGGGTCGAGGGTTCGATTCTGTGTCTCCCCTATGGGGGAGTGGTTGAGTGACCACTAGCACGAGGATACAAGAAAAGAAAAAAAAACTTAGTCGTGAAATATAAGAATTGGAATTAATGTTACATATAAATTTATTTACTAAAATTAAAAAAGTATCCTAAAACTTATATATTAGTTAGTGGGTTTAGATATTTTAATATATGGCAACTTATTCGTGAATCCTTACAAGAATTGGAATCCTATTAGGGTAATATTAATTTTATTTACTAAAACTAGAAAGTATCCTAAAATTATCCCAAAACTTATCTATTAGTTAGTTATCTACAGGTAAAGTACGATAATACCCTTATCTTATCTTGTAATGTTTATCAAATTATCATTTAATATCCTAAGGTTGATAGTCATAGGATTAAAACTTAAATCAACCATTTTTCAACTACAAAAGCTTTAAAAATATATTTATGAATATAAAAACCTTAAAAATAGCTTTTGCTTTAATATTAATATAGATTAATAAAAATAATAAGTCGAATACTTATTTTAGTGTGTATCAACCTCTTTGAATGAAAGTTTTAGTACTACTAAAACAGGAGCCTCAAGCTACCGTTTCTCTCTCCTCCACGTGGAGCTAATGTGTGTTCCTATCTTTTTTTTCTTTTAGATATTTTCTGATGTGGAAATACAGTCCACACCAACTCTCTCTCTTCTCTGATTCTTGAACTTCTCTTTTGTTTTTTTCCCTCTTTTCTTTCTTTTCTCCAAGATGCACTCTTTCCCAAGCGTCTCTTTGCAAGATTTTTCACAAAATCGACCCCTTGCATCCTCTACAGCAAAGGGTTGCAGCCATCTTTACAACACCAATCGTGGGGCGCCACGTGGGGTACCAAGGAGGTACCCAAAGGGAAAACCTAGGGAGGGGGCACCGATGGCTTATTCATGGGGGGTACTGGTGATGCACAAATCGGTAAATAAGACTTGTTTAGGCCAATTAAGCCAACATCTCTTGATATATCCGATTTGGGCTGGATAAGGTCTTTTGAGGTTCAGGAATGTCCCAACCACTCGCTTAAACCGAGGAATCGGCTGTTTGGGTGGTGCTACTTTAATTCCAACAAGCACGGATTCTGAGATGATGAATAACTATCATATAACAACACAAAGACACAAGATTTACGTGGTTTGACAATACCGCCTACATCCACAGATTGACATACGACATTCATTCTTCTCATTTAATTTATTCTTTAAAGATATCATTTACATGATACATTGTAGAAATACATAGAAAAAGAAAATGGAGAAGAGATAGAATTCTCTATCTTTTTTATTTTTGAGTTGGAGAATGATGTCTTTCCAAATCTTGTTTTCCATCAAGAGAACTTGTAGTGACCTAGAACCACTTAGGAATTTTCCTAGTATTTTTAAAATATTTTTAATTAATTTTCCTAATTTTATTTCATATAGATTTTAAAAACTAATTAGATGTACGGGGTTAAATTGAAATTAATGTTTTGATTTGAAGGTCTTATTGTAAATAAGATTAATTGAGGGACTTAGTTTGCAATTTAGGAAGATTAGGAGAACTCGTTCAACGCTAACTGCGTTGAGCGAGTCCTCAGCGTTGGTGGGCAACGTGTGTTGCCAGGTGGTTGTGCAGTTGAGGGAATTGAGGTGGAGAGACTGATAACTCTCTCATC
>JAUPMG010056293.1:0-13698 GCA_031762675.1 Pachysandra terminalis | reverse complement strand
TGAGTTCAATCATGTTTTTCTCATCATTAAGAAGAATTTCTCATGGTTTCTAATAGGAATCTAGAATTAAATTGAATAGGTTTTTCTAAAAGTATTCTAGCCGCGTCGTGAAATACGGTTACGCAATGTTCCTGAATTATTTTAGTTCAACCGAATCAAAGGTCTTAATAGTAATAAAGCATATAATCTGTCCGAGTTACAATGAATTTCATATTGGTTCAAGGAACTGTCTCGATACCTGCGCATTCTCACCATTAATTTTAAACCCTTTTTATTCACTTTTATTTATCCCTTAATTATTTTCTTTTAATTACTAGTAATTTTCCACTACTATAATTGTTCTTACGCTCTTTTGTATTGAATTCCGTGCTCTTTGTGGTTCGACCTCGGACTCCCGAGAATTATATTTCTTCGATCTCCTGCACTTGGGAGTGAGCAAGCAATCCCAATGAGACAACTAGATGTCTCAGTGCGACTATCCAAATCCTATAGGCACAGTTGGACGCTCTTCATAGCAAACCTGGTTCTAATCCTCCATCAAATCCCATCCTAAAAACATCTCCTCCAGTAAACCTTCCTTCATATACATCCATGCTTTTTTATGCTCCCAAAAATGACTTTGTTACCATTGCTGATGTACAAGCCCTCCTCCAGAAATCCCAATCAAAGGATAATGACTAGATTGTGATTGATTTTTGTCCTCCATACCTAGAGGCACTTCTTAACAAGCCATATCCCAAGGACTATGAGGCTCTTGCCTTTTTTCAATTTTCAGGGCGAAATGGGAATCACTTCATTGAAGCTTTGGGGGGCTTATGCTGGTGATAAGGAGCTCCGTTTACATGAGTTTTCAAAGTCACTATCTGAAAGAGCGTACACATGGTACAATAGGTTAGAACCTGGCTTAGTTCACAATTGGAAAAACATGGTAGCTTTATTTCAATCACAGAGGAGAAGGTCACCATCATTGACCTTAGCCGCGAGAGAAAAGACCAGATGGAGATTTGGTGGATTATATTAAGCTTTTCAGAGATCTGGTGATCACTTGCATTGAAGAAGCTTATGAAGAGAGGTTTGTTAGAATTTGCATCAATGGTATGCTTCTCCTTTATTGAGTGCACTTGGAGAATCAAGAAATCAAAAGCTTCACCAAGTTGTATGAATATACCAAGAAGACGAATGCTTCTATTACTACTCCTAAGAAGAAAGGAGAAATGAAGCGCACTCTTGTTGTCACTACGGAGAAGGAGGAATAGCTCATTCCAAAGAAGAAAGGTAGACCTAACAACAGCAAGACCAACAATAGAGAGAAGCGGGCACCACCTCCTGAGGTAACCTGTTCTCCTGCTCAGCTTGATGCCTTATTGCAGGAATGGATTAAGGATGATCGCGTCTTGCTACCACCTGTTGAACGAGAGCCCTCAGAGGCAGATAAGAAGTCCCCTCGGTATTGCAAGTTCCATTGCAATACCCAGCATGCTACTTTTGATTGTTGGGCTATAAGGCCGTTCCATGCTAGGATGGCTGCTGAAGATATTGACATTCCAGAAGCAAAGGTACATACTGATCCTCTTCCTCAACATCAAGGGAAAGGAAATGAGGTTGTGCGTACGCTTTCCATGCATGCCAGATGCGATCCAGAACCTAAGTCGAGTGAAGCATCACGTACCACCACCGGATTTCAAATGTTCTTTGAGGACATGTAGTTCAGTCTGGAGTTGAGGAATGAGGCCACTTGAGCCTTGTTAGCTATTATTAAGAAGCATCACTACGAGTGCTACAGCTAAGAGGCCTCTATGTATTACCCCCCTCGATTCAGCAAAACTGCTATTACCTTCATGGAGGAAGATATGATGGCTTCCTCAGAAGACCATAACAAGCCACTCTATTTGAATGCCACATTGCAAGATGTGGATGTTAGAAGGGCGCTTGTTGAAAATGGTTCTACTGTTAACCTCATTCCTCTTCAGATATTGGAAGTAATTGGAGTCTCGAAGGAATGCATTGTGGATTCTAGGATTTGATACTCAGTGGCAAGAGACAATGGGGTATGTTACAATTAACATCCAAGTTGAGCCTTTCAAATTTCCTGCTTTATTGATAACAGAGCAACATTCCATGTGTTGTTGGGAAGACCATGGATACACCGTGCAAGGGCAGTTCCTTCCTCATACCATCAATGTCTCAAGGGTATTTGGAATGGCAAGGTTGTCCGAGTTGTAGTAGACCCTTTTCTCTTTGATGAGTCAGAAACACCCACTTTGCAGAAGCAACACACTATAATGGATTCGCCCCAGAAGGCGAATGCCGAGTAGCAAAGCCACAAGGATCTCTTTTACCTTTGTGGTACCGACTTGAACCCACTGATACTTCAGCACCATCCACTTCTACCAAAGATTGACAGCCTTTGAAGGTCCAGTGTGTTAGAATGGATCTTCCTGATGGGAGATCTGTCTACAGATTGTGATAACCACATGGGGCTCCATCCACTAACATCCTACAATGTACCCCTAGTGTTGAATTGCCTGTAGCTCTCGAATCCAAACTTGAAGAAACCCCAGAACACCTATAGGATGGTGTTAAGGCTGTTCAAGAAGAATTGTGTATAGTTGACCTCGGAGAAGATCCAAATGTCAAGAAGGCTATCCAGATCTCATTTCATCTTGATCCAGAGCAGAAGAAGGCCTTCATAGCATTACTCACCTATTACAAAGACGATTTTGCTTGAAGCTATGAAGAAATGCCTCGTCTTGATCCCGGGCTGGTAACTCACAGACTACATCTGTCCCCTGAAGTGCTTCCCATCAAGCAAGCAACAAGGACCTTCCGGCTGGATATTGAGTTACAAATCAAAACTGAGATTAAGAAGATGTTGCAAGCATGCTTTATCAAACCCATCCAACATCCCTCCTGTCTAGCTAATGTTGTCCTTGTAAAGAAGAAGAATTGACAAATTAGATGTTGTGTAGATTTAGGGATTCGAATAAAGCTTGTCCTAAGGATGATTTTCCTTTGCCTAAGATGGATATCCTTATTGATGTTGCTGCAGGGAATGAAATGTTTTCATTCATGGATGCTTTTGCAGGTTATAACCAAATCCATATGGACGTAAGGGATGCTGATAAAACTGCTTTCAGGACCCCTTTAGGCAACTTCTATTATACAATCATGCCCTTGGTCTCAAAAATGTTAGTGCTACATACCAGAGGGCCATGACTGCTACTTTCCATGACAAACTTCATGGAGAAGTTGATGATTATGTGGATGATTTGGTTATTAAATCAACAAAACAACAAGACCATCTCACCATACTGGAAAAAGTATTCCAAAGATGTCGGATGTATAAACTCAAGATGAACTCTGCGAAGTGTGCCTTCAGGGTTTCATCTAGTAAGTTCCTTGGGTTTATAGTCCATAGGCATGACACTGTTCTTGATCCTACGAAGGCTAGGACTGTAATCGAATTAGCTTCCCCTCGAACTCAGAAGGAGCTAAAATCATTTCTTGGGAGTGTCTCCTACATCCGGAGGTTCAATCTAGATCTTTCAGCATACCTCATCCCACTCATGCCTTTATTGAAGAAGAATGATCCTTTCATATGTAAGGAAAAAATCAACAGGCATTCGAAGCAATTAAGCAAGTACTCGCTCATCCCCATACCATGATGGCTCCCATTCGAGGGAAACCTCTCCGGTTGTATCTCGCCATCACGTATCAAGCTATAGGCGATCTTCTTGCTCAGGTGGATGAGCAAGGAACTGAAAGACCTATATACTATGTTAGTAGAATTCTACAGGGGGTTGAGGTTAGATACTCTAGGATAGAAAAATCTTGTCTAGATTTGGTGCATATGGTGAATAAGCTGAAGCATTATTTGCATTCATATTCCATTCACCTAGTCACTCGGAATGATCCTGTTAAGTATCTTCTATCTCAGCTCATTCTTTTTGGAAGACATATCAAATGGCTACTGCAACTAGCTCAGTTTGAAATTATGTGTGACACTCCCAAAGCTATCAAAGGACAAGCTGTTGCTGACCTCTTGGCGACCTTCTGTACTCACAAGGAGGAAGATGACATTATAAATGAGGTATCTGTAGCTTCTGAGGAAGAATGTCAGATGAAATTTGATGGGTTATGTAATTCACAAGGTGGTGGAGCGGGAATTGAACTTGTTTCTCCAACTGATCAACAGTTTTCTTTTTTCCTTCAAGCTTGATTTTCCTTGCACTAACAACAGGGTAGAATATGAAGCCTTGCTGATTGGTCTCACCTGGGCTTATCAGATGAAATTACAAAGCATCCAGATATATGGTGACACTTTTCTGGTTGTTTCTCAAGTAAATGAAGAATTCGCAGTCAATGAACTCGACTTAGTTCCTTACAAGATAACTATACAAGCTCTCCTCCAGAGATTCACAAGCTATTCTTTAACTTATACAATGAGAAGCAAGAACCTGCATGCTGATGCTTTAGCCAATTTAGGAGGTAGACTTTACTTGGAGCTTGACACAACCACTTTGGAGGTCATTCGAAGGTCTACTCCCTCCACTCAACTTCCTCAAGAAGACAAGGAACATATACCAGAGACAGATTGGAGGTATCAGATTGCCTATGATTTAGACAATCTCTTTTATCATATTCATGTTACCCCTCTCGAAATATTGATGAATTTTGCCAAACAAGGTAAAACATTTTATTCTAAGGGGACCAGTGGAGCTTTGTTCAGATGTCTTAGACCGAAGGAATCCATGGAAAGATTACAGACCATGCACCATAATACTTGTGGACTTCTAGACTCTATCCCTTTGTATAGACGACTTCAGATGTCAGGTATATATTGGCCTTCAATGGCACTCGAAGCTGCAAAGCTACAACTCTCTTGTACAATGTGTCAGGAGCCACTTGATGTTGCAGAAGCATTTCCTGTCCAAGAGCAGACTGATTGGAGAGAACCATCTATCAGATAACTCCGAGATGGGATCTTACCTCAAGATCGGTTTGAAGCAATTCAGCTCAAATGGAAGGTCATCAGATTCTATATAGAACAAGTAGAACTCTATCGAAGGAGCTTCAATGACTCTCCTTTGCATTTCCTTAGCACTCAGGAAATCTTCATTGTCCTTCGAGAAGTCCATAGTGGTTCATGTGGAGCTCACCAAAGAAAGAGAAAGCTGTATAAGCAGCTGCAAGACTTGGGATATTACTGGCCTACAATGGAAGCAGACACAGCTGACTTTGTGAAGATATGTGTTAGGTGTCAAGTCCATGATGACCTTCCCCATAAACCTTATAAGGAAATGCAGTCAATCATCACCCCATGACCATTTCATACTTGGGGCGGGTTGAAGTTGTCCAACTTAGAAGAGCTAATGGAGCTTCCATAGCTCAGTTTATTAAACATAATATTGTCTTTCAGTTTGGTCCACTTGGAAGGATCATCATAGACAATGGAACTTCTTTCATTAGCTGGCCAGTTAGAGAGATGACAACTTTATACCGAATTCGTCACAACAAGTCAACTCCCTATTATCCTCAAGGGAATACCCAAGTTGAAGCTTCCAACAAGACTTTGGTCAAGATTCTTAACAAAATGGTATATGATCAGCCTTCAAGATGGAATGAATCCCTACCTCGGGCCTTATGGGTATATAGGGTGAGTAAACACCAGGCTACGAATGTTACTCCTTTCTCCCTTGTTGGGGCAGAAGCCGTCCTTCCAGTTGAACTACAGGTTGCCTCAGCTAGGATCTTACATGTAAGTAGAGTGGATTGGGATTTTAGAGATCTTGCTCTTATACAAGCTCAGGAGTTAGATAATTTGGATGAAAAAAGGCAAAAGCTTTGGAAAGTAACTTGCACTGTCATCAAATTACAGCTCAAGCGTATAACAAGTTGGTCAGACCCCAGAGTTTTCAAGTTGGTGAGTTAGTCATACGGGCAACATGGTATGCACACAGTAATGCCATCAAACCTAAATTTGCTCCTAAGTGGAAATGACCCTTTGAAGTCATTTTTGCTCAAGCCTCAGGATATTACAAGATTATACCTTTGGAAGAAAATGCAATTGAAGAGACTGTAAATGGAAATGGCTAAGGAAGTACTTCTATTGAGTATATAAATGAATTTGTCTTTACAAAAGAATTCTATTTTATACATCAGAAGTACATTACAAAGAAAAAGAAAATAAGACTACTATCCTCCAGTGAGTTCGGATTCGGTGATGCCCACGAAAGCTCCTTCAAGCAATCCTAGCCTTGAAGCTCCTGAACTGGAATGCTCATCTTCATAAGAGCAATCTGTGCCTCCATGAGTTTCACTTGTTCTTTGGACAAGGCATGAGCTGCGTCTTCTTGATCCTACAAGAATTGCAAATTGCAAAAGTAACTCAGCAGCATATTTTCTTAGTTGATCAAGACGAGCAAATTCTTTTTCCAATTCCTTTGCATCTGCTATGCATTTTTCAAAAGCTCCCTAAAGCTTGTTCACCTCCTCTGTGTCCACCATGACAGTAGTCTCAAGTTCTTTCACCTTGCTAAACTTCTCCACCTTGGTCTTTAGCTGCTCCAGCCAATTTTCCAACCACTCCAGCTGAAAGTCCATCTGTTTCAGACATGCCACGGTCTTCCCCCAATCCTCTAAGTCTTTAGCAGTAATGTTATGCAGACTTCGGCACTTCATTACCTCCAAAAGCTTGCATAGCTCTCTATACCTAAAGCTCCCAAATTTCTGACTTGGCAGGGCTGTCTTTGGCAACAAATCTCCATAAGTTGCCCTGATCAGATCCATCCAGTATCTTCTCTCCATTTCATCAATGTCTTCAACTGGATCATGGGACAATCCCCTCCTCTTCTGGATGGCTGGTATGACAAAATGTTCTCTCTTTCGCTTCACACCAGAAAAGGATGCCACTTCAGGAGCTGGAGTAGTAGCCTCAGTAGTAGGAGCTTCTGTAGCTACCTAAGACGGAGTAAGAGCTGTAGGAGGGGAAGATGGCATTCCAGCTTTTGCTTCCACTGGAGGACTGACTTCATATGTCTTTTCAGCACTTGTCTTCGTGGGATCATCAATAGGAATGGCAGATTCCTGGACTGGTGCAACAAGTGCAGAAGGAACCACTTTAGTCTGTACAACTGTGGCCTCCATGGGAACGGATAGAGGTCTGGAAGTGACCTCATCCTCTTTATTCTAGGAAGCAACCTCGACTTTCTTCTGTACAGGAGTTGCTTCCTCAACATTCCTTGTTCATTCTATAATATTCGAAGGAACATGAGAGGTTATCTCATCATCATCCTGCAAGAAACACAAGTGTTAGAATTACCTAACATTTTACAAGAAAAACAACATTCGAAGGAAAAGAAAACTTACTTCAGAGAGAGGATAGACAGTGACCAAGGGAGGAACTGCTAAGACTTCATCAATGGCAGCTTTTGAAGTCCCTCCTCCCTCTTCCCTTCTGGAAGTAGCAGTACCAGAAGTCATAGTTGGCGGAGCAAGAGGGTCCCTACTCACCTTAGGGGCCTCCCTCTCTTGTACCCCTCCTATGGGAGCCTTCCAAGGTTCCTTTATGGCAAGGTAGGAAGGGTAATTTGAGGTCCCATAGCCCCAACTCTTCCTTTCTCTCTCACTGCAGGGGCTGCACAAGAAAGAATGCTAAAGTCAGTAGGAGGAAGGCATTTAAACAACTAACTTATACAAGGGAGTTACTTACCAGGGGAAGAGCCCTAGAAGAACGGAGAAGGAGCTCTTGAAGTGCCAGTTGCAGCAATCTCCTGGCGAGGAGGTGGACTCCTGTTAACAGGAACTCGACCAACAGGTTCTCCCAGGGGAGGAGGATGACCCTGCCAAGAGGAGAACCAGAAGAAGGCCTCTTCGAAGGAGGGGGACTCTGCTGCTAGTGGGCGTCCCAGGTGCTGCTCCCTCCTTTGAGGTCCCAACTGACACCCGGGAACTCTGTCTTAGAGGGGACATGACTGAAGTATCACTTACTTCGAGTCCATCTCCTACTCCTTCAGCTGACATCTGCCAAAGAATCAATAAAGCAAAGTCAGAAACAAGTAAATAAAAGAGAAATCAAGATAGAAAGATTAAGTACATAAACAAGTCATGTATACCTTCAAAATGCGGACAACTATGGACTTATCACCGCCCTTGCAAGAAGAGGCCCCTCCAAGATAACCCGGTCAAAGATTATCGGTCCTGGAGGCAGGGGCGCCCTCAGAAGAGAAGGAATCCTCAGAACTCTGGAACTCCGAGTTCTCCTGTGAACCAGGAGTTTCCCTATGAGGACATTCTCGTCCATGTCTTCATCCTCCTCCTCTTCTCCTTCTCCTTCTCTTCCTTATTCCTCCCCTCCTACTTATTCTTCTTGTCCTTCGGGCGGGCAAGAAGAAGCCTTATCAGAAGTCTCCACGAACTCCTTTCATCCTCCCTTCCTCCCTTCATAAATGTCTATAATTAGAAGGTGGCCAGGGATCTCATGGAAGGTGGGATGACCGTCCCCTATTTGGACTGGATGGTTCTTGTCTAGCTTCTTCAGCCTCTGCTCCTTCGCTCCACCGAATTCTGCCTTCGACTTCACAGCTTGGCTGGTGCATTACTCATCCAAATGCCTCAAGGCATTAGTCCAGTAATCTACCCACCATAGAGAGACCCTGTCATATATCTCTATGGAGGCGGGGATGGCTTCCCAGTTCATAGGCATCCCCATATGCCCGTATGTCTAGGAGAATCTCTGTCCACTCGCTCCATTGTAAGCTCTGAAGTCTTGATGGTTACGATGTTGTGAGAGGGAGCAGTTTAATCCATTCTGAATTGCCGCAGCACATGGTGTGGGTTGTGTGTTGGGTAGATGTTTCCATGCTCCCTCACAAAGCTCAGGAGGTACCTAGGGTGTACAATCACCAACAAGCCTCTGTCCTCCGACTTCAGCGCAAGCCAACTGTTAGTGTTCCGAGGGAACTCTCCCTCCAGCATGGTGCAATTAGGCTGCAATAGTCTGATCCCTCATCGGTGGTAAGGACGGAACTCGAACTCCGCCTCCACGTCCAACACTGCAGACAGTTTGACATTGCGCTTTGGCTTCATCCCAGACCAGACCAATGCTCGAGGGGCTGAATCCAAGTCCATGGTGGTGAGTTACCTCTCAACCATAGAGAAGTTGAGGGGGGCATATTTGCTGTACTTTTCCCATAGGAACAGCCGCAGGAAGTTAGCATCCACCTCCACTAACCTCTCCACTTGACTTCGGGCCATGACCTCACACAGTAAGTCGAGGTGCTCATACTGTGATCCAAGGAACAATGGGGCAAGGGGCACTTGAATTCTCCTTGCTATCTACACTACCAGGGGGAATACCCATTCAACCACCTTGTTCGCAGGGTATCCCTCGACGATGAACCTCGCAAGCCAGAAAGCGATGAAGACCTCCAAATGGACTGTGTTGTCCAAACCTTCACCTGAGCATCTTTTGATGAAGATGCTGCTTGCCTTCGAGGTCTCCTCTTCGTTTCAGAAGTACCTCACCTAGCCCCCGAAGGTGTACTTCGAACTTTGGCCCTTGTCTCTCCCCTTGAACTTTGACTTCTTTAGGGACTTCTTCATACATTCCTTCAACATGTCCACGATGAGCTTCTCTTAATCATTTAGGGCTATTGCCCCCGGATTCTCTTCTCTCATTATTGGGAGGTAACGGAGGATGGCGGTATCCTCCAAGGTCAATGTAATCTCCCCAAAGGCAGTCACAAAGACATGGTCCTCCAGATCCCACCAGAGGACGAACTGCTTCTAAGCTTCATAATCTCTGTGGAAATCTCCCACAAAGATCCGAATCGCCTTTAGCACTCCAGCAGCATCCAAAAGCTTCCGGTAGTCATCATTCTCCATGATGTGAGCCACCCACTCAGGCCAACCAAGAGAAAGAGGAGAAAGCTTGAAATGGGACCGGAATCCGATCTCAAACAAAGGGTAATTCCCACTCTCACAGCGGAAGATAGGCACTGTGCTCAGGCGAGGGAAGTCAACCTCCATCCATTCAGTTTCCCCATACAGGTTGAGTATACCCTCTCCAATTTGAACTGCATCAGAAGGCTGGAGACGCTTGACCCCTTCCCAGAATGAGTCAGTAGACACTACCAGCTTGGTGTCTACCTTCTTCTCGGCGGTAACCTTCTTGGAAGCGATTACTGGTTGCTGAAAGGAGGAAGAATGGAAAGGACGAAAGGAAGCAAAGACTCAGAAAATACAGAAAGCTTAGAAAGTTCAAAGAAAGCTCAAAACACTCAAGTTGCAGGAAGCTTTCTTCTTCAAAGGAACTCTTATTTATAGAAGAATGGCAATTTCTTTGCAGAAATTCAGAAGGCACTTTTGGCGGTTCATGTAATCCCAAGGGACAATCATTACGTCTGCAACGCATGATAGTCTGCATTTAAAATACACTACCTCGGGGAATGTGTATTTAATGCCCGCTACACAACCGCTTTTCACGTGTCAGCTGTCAACCGCGGCTGCACGTTCATTAGACCGTTTGGTGAAAATGTGATATTTGAAACGGCTCATAGATATCTGACCATCATTTTCACCAAAAAGGAAAACTTCTTGTAGAAGCCACCTTTTTGAAAAGCAACTCATGGGGTAATGCCACATGTCCAAAGTCTAAATTGACACATGACGATTGCCCTCAAATTAATCGAAGGAATTGGGATTTCTCCATTCCTTCTAAAGGGCATTATCCTTTTCTAAAGATACAGACAAGGATATACTACCCCTAATGGACTTCTCAAACTAATGAAACTTCAACTAAAAAATCGAAGTCACATCTATTCATTCCTAAGAACAGACTTCGAGTGATTTTATTGCTTTACCTTCGTATTTCAAAGGTAATTCCCTTGAAGAGAGATCTTCGAGTGCACTTTTTATGCCTTATAACTCAGAAGTCAACCTCGGATCATATCCATAAACTTCAAAGGACCATTTATTATATTTTTGTCTTGAAAGGACCACGATGGAGGTATGTTTCCTCCTATTATGGTGAAATCGAAGGCTAACCACCTCTAGATGGTGAATTCAAAGGCCAACCACCTCCAAATGGTGAATTCGAAGGTTAACCACCTCTAGATGGTGAATTCAGAGGCCAACCACCTCCAAATGGTGAATTCGAAGGCTAACCACTTCCAGATGGTGAATTCGAAGGTTAACCACCTCCAGATGGTGAACTCGAAGGAGGTATATTTCTCCTACTGAAGTGAACTTGAAGGCTAACCACCTTGAGATGGTCAAATCGTCAAAGGTTAGTCACCCTAAAAAGACTAAGGATTTTGTCCCCTTCGAAGGACAAAGATATGGATTTACTCCTTCGAATGCACTCTTAAACGCATTGAAACTATGAACTACAGTTCGAAGTCAAAGTCACTCTTATTCATCTTTAAGAATTGACTTCAAGTTAAATCCCCAATGGAAAGAGCTTCAAAAGTCAAATTTACGCCATCTCCAGAAAATAGTTCCCGAGGGCGGTTTCCTACATACTTTGAGAAACTTCCTCTTACTTTACTTCAAAGGAGCTCGCAAGGGAACATATTTACTTCTAATTTCATTAAAGTTGAGGGCACTCGGATTGGTTACTGGAGCTATAAACCTTGAAGGATTCCAAGATAAGCTCCTCTTTACAGGGACTATTGGTCATGAAAATGAGTTCCCTACTGAGAAACTCAACTTTGAGTTCTCTATATAGGTAACTTGAGAATACACTGGTCACCTTGTAAATATACGGAGTTATTTTTGGCCTCCTTTGAAGGAAGATAGCCGCCAAAGGGAGTTCCCTTGAAATAAACGAAGTCCAGAAATGTATTTATGACATTGAAGTGACTCCTTTACTTTAAAGTTAATTGAGATAGATTCCTCAGAATGAACAACACGTGATAAAACCTCAGCTACTTATAATGTCTGCTGTATAGCTTATCAAAAGAGGGTTTTGTCTTATCTGGAATGGCGGCAAGAATGGAAACATTGCTTTTAAATTACTTTGCATGCTACACGTGTCATTTGATCCGTGTTCTTCTAGATCTAAAGCAACCTATCACAGAGCAAGTTTGTGTATTCGAAGTGACTCATCCCACTTTCTGAAAATAACTTAGGCGTGTTGAAATACACATGGCATTTAGGACATGCTTTAATGCATGGGGATATTTATAAGCTCCACTATGGGCATTTGACTGAATGACATTTACCCTTATCTGAGAAGATAAATTCCCTACAAATAGCAGAGCGGTATCCTCCATTAAAGGCCAATCTGAATCTTTGAAAATCTTAAAATTCAAGGGGTAGAAGACAACAGTGAGTAAAGACTCTGAAAGAGTAAGGGGATAGTTAGTCATATACATGTGTATTTCTCAATACCTGTTATAGACTTCGGGTCACTCAAATTCAGAAGTTTTCTTGCTCTGAGATATGCATTCTAACTGACTTATCAGTTATTTCAATATTCTTTCCCCTTTGTCTCTCCTCTTTGTCTTATTAACATGTCACGATTGAGAAGGAACGCTCTCGATAGAACGGCTGCGCGACGATTTTGGCTATCTTGAGACATGCTCCCTGAACCTATTTCTCTGGAAGGGTGGTTGTACCCGCAACACCAATATCTCTTAATGAGGTTAGAGATATAATAGTAGCTAGGTTTATGAGATTAATTTACAGTTAATAGGACTTGTTAACATTAACATGATTTTTCCAAATGGATGTACAAAAGGATATGTTTTGCAGTTCTCGAAAGGCTCGGCTTGAGATAATGGCAATTCCTCAACTATCTTTAAACCCCTTCTACCATGTGTGCAAATTCTTATTACAACCATGAAACATGAGCAAAATGACCAAATACCCTTCAGCTTCTCATCTACTCTATTCTCAACTCAAGTCTATTTTTTATCTCAAACTTGAATTCTAGACAAAAAATGCTTTCAAACGAGTACCATATTGACTAGATTCGGAGTTCAGGATAAAAATAACCATTTTACGTTCGATTGTCTTTTTGGCCAAAACCTGCAATTTTAAAAGGTCAAAATAGGATTCTGATTTCGAATTTGAGTTCTACAGACTGAAACCTTCAAAATGACTGTCAATTTGTAAAAGTCCGGGTTGAGATAGCCGAGAATCTCTTTTAACAGTTTTTGAGAAAATATTTTGACACGTGTGCATTGTTGGATGACATCGTGCTCTTTCAGTGACGTTGTACGTAGGTGTGGCGAAGAATCTCGCAGGCTTTCACACAAAAAATATCTCTAAATACCAAAAAGCATCCTAACAAATTAGATTCATTTTTTTTCAAATAAATTATCAATTTCCTTTATTATTTCCAAAAAAAAAACCTCCTCAACGTTTTTCTCTCAATCAATTTTTTTCTTTTTCAAAACCCCCTGAAAAAGGAATTTTCTTCAAAAAATCGCCTCCCTTGCTATAAAACTAATGGAAGATCCAGATTGAAGGGGTCATTCATCTTCTTCTCAAAAAAAAACCCTAATACCTCATTTTTCTTCAACCTCCGGCGGCAGCGTCGCTCAATCCCCGGCGACTCTCAACCTCCGGCGGCGCACCAGTTCTGGCTAAACTCATTCTCCGGTAACCCCCTTCTCTCTTGATCTTTCTCTTTCTTCTTCTTCTTCTTCTCTCTCTCTCTCTCTCTCTCTCTCTCTCTCCTCCGATCGTCTT
>JAUPMG010056282.1:0-13698 GCA_031762675.1 Pachysandra terminalis | reverse complement strand
CGACCTCTCGGCGCTCCTAAACAGGTGAAAGTGTGCCAAATGAATTGACACCTCGGGGTTTGGTCCAAATGGGTCTCGATAAACGAGAAGTCAATTTGTTTTGGTCCCTTTATTTTTCGGCAACCTCTCGGTGCACCTAAGGGAGGCTTCGACGACCATCTTCGGTGCGCCTAAGTTTCCTCGGCGACGATTCCCAAGAACCCTTTTTGGTCTCTGAGATTCGGCGCCCTCGTCAGTGCCCCGACGAGTGCGCCGAAGCTGGGGAAAGGTCTGCTGAGATTGAAATTTCATCGGAAGTTTGGTTTCACCCCCAGGAACGTCCGATTATAGCTCAATATCATTTTTGGTGGGTCTTAGGTAGGGATTGAGGGTTTTCTCCATTTTTCCTCTACATCTAGGGTTGGGTTTTACCACATGTATGTCAAATATACAAGTCTTGTGATTTGGGTTCCACATTCAACATATATACGAGCTTAAATCCCTAGGAGAAGGTGGGCATGAAGCATATAACACTTCTCCTAGGTCCAAACACAACCGACGTACTTAATCAAAGGAGGATATTCAACTCGGGGCATAGTCGTGAGGGTCGGATTTTTGGCTGCGGTGCATTCCAGAACTTGGAAGATCCTTCTTGAGCTCCAAATATCCTTCATGGCTCCAAAATCCCAAGAGAGAGAAGAGAGAAAGAGTGATTTTGTGTTTTATGAGCCAGAGGCTCTATTTATAGGTAGTCTGTGAATAGTGCCACAACTTAAGGGCAAAACGGGGTTCTCGGCCCTATATTTCTCAACTGGCCGTATTTGCGAGTTCTGTTGGAGGGCTTTTGTTATTGAGGCTGAGTTGGATCTCGAAAGTCCACGGGTGTAATTAATTTATTTATGATTTTATTTAATTAATCCTAAATTTTTCAGTTGGTCTTTCAGATTGGCTACCTAAACTAATTTAAATTCTAAATTATTCTGACTTTCTGAGATCGGGGTTTTTAATGGGCATTACCCTAAGCTATGAGTGGACCTAGTTTAATTATTTTGAAATTATCTCCACCACTAATTTTACTTATTTGCGATTAGATTTTCAGGTCATTACACTCACAATAGGAATATCTTCCAAGGACAGCTTTTGAATTCTTCCGTAACAAATAGAAAATCAGATTGATAACAATCCTTCTTTGATCCACGAAAAGTCAAACATCGTCCCCCAGGAAGATGGAACAAAATTTACTTCTCAAAACAGTTAACTCAAACATGATAGGCTGAAAGCCAGTCCATACCAAGTATCACCTCAAACTCAGGCATATCTAACACAATAAGATCTGCCTCCAGGTTAAGGTCGCCTACCCTCACCACACAATCTCTACAAACTCGATGAAGAGTCGCAATTCCCTAACTGGCTTGGCAATGCTCAACGGGTGATCCAACACACTAGGATGTAAACCCACTAAAGGTCATGCAACTACTGGACTTGAAGGAATGAGATGCACCAGTATCAAACAGTACACGAAGTGGAGTGTGAAGTAGATGAATAGTACCTTCCACCATAGCGTTCGTAGCACAGTCGTCGCGAGGAATAACAGTGTCGGTCAAGGCATGGACCTTGCCTTGAGGTGCAGATCTAGGCAGTGCAGGCTGGCCATCTCTCCGTGATGCTCTACAATGTAGCTAGATATGTTCTTCCTGGCCACAGTTGTAGAAAGTCCTCGTATCACGTCTACGGAACACCTGGCCTTGAGGAGGTAGAGGCTGTCGTGGCGCATCCCGTGCTGGTGCGGAAGAGCTGCGGTGTCTCTAGGAGGAGTCCTCCATCGCCGGTTGTCGTGCCGCTGTCGTGTGTCATTGCTCGATCTTTGCTGATAAGGATGGAATCTGCCCCTGTCTAACTTGGGCTGATCTCTCAGCACGACTGCTCTAGCTCTGTCCATGTCCCTCTCTATATGTCTGGCACACTCCAAAACCTCGGCATATGTCGTCGAGCGCTGTGGAATAACCCTGGATCGGATGGCTGTGCAAAGACCTTCCTCGAATTTGGCTGCCTTATCAGCCTCATTAGCTATCATATGTGGCACGTACCTGGACATCATTGCAAAACAGGCCTCGTACTGTGCCAATGACTGTGTGCCCTGCTCTAGCCTCATAAATTCGGAAGCCATCTGCCTCTTGTAGCTGCTGGGTAGATAGTTCTCTAGGAACTGTGCACGAAACTGCTCCTAAGTCATCTCAGTTGTCATGTTCCTCTCAATCATATCCCACCAACGGAGGGCTTTACCATTCAGTAAGAAGGTGGCAAGAGGTACACGCTGCTGATCGGGACATCCCATAATCCTGAAGATCCGCTCAATATCCAGGGGCCAGACCTGTGCCAAATGAGGCTCACCTCATCCAGTATAGGTCGGTGGGGTTAGCTTCTTGAACTTCTCTAACCAACCCACAGTTGAGCTCTGAGTCCTCCTCTCCTCCATAGCAGCCTGGTGCTGCATCTGGTCACGCTGAAGAGAAGCCATGACTCCAAGGATTTGGAGAACACCCGCCAACTGTGGGTCCGTATCAACCCCAGCCCCAGCTCCAGCTCCAGTAGCTGAGCTGTCCCATACTATAGCATTCCTTCTCCTTCCGGCCATCTACACACCCAAGCAACCATTAAGTCTACAATAAGCTACACATCCTAGCTAGCACACAATAAACACACATTCACACAGCAATCATTATGAAATCAAACAGCCGACAATCCCTATGGTCCTATGTTTCTCCACCTAACTTCAGTTTATGTGTGATACCTAATGTCACTAGTCTTCTAGAAACCTTACTCTGAGCAAACCTTATGCTCTGATACCAATCTGTCACACCACAGATCCCGTGGCACAAATCTCAATGAGGGACAACACGGATCTCGAGGTGAGACCTTTGGGATCGACACATGGACCGCAGATTGCTACCAAACCAAAGGAACAAAAAATAAAAGTAATCATTTACCTTTATTTAATCAAGATCAAAGTGCGGAAGTCTAAACAAAACAATTACACGTAAATAAATGATCATTGACTTCAGCTGAGCCAAGATCTAAAAGGGTATGATAAAAGCCCAACAAGTACATCAATCGTTAACAAAGTTTATTACAACCCAAAACTCCCTCAGGAGTATAAATCCAAATAAACACAAAGCAAATAATGTCTCAGCCAAGCAATAACAGCAGCAACAACATAAGCTAACGTGGCAGTTATTCCTCCCATCCTGCAACATGGAAAGTTGTGTGAACCATTGGATGCCCAGTAAGAGTGTATAGACAGTTACCCATCCACTTATGGAAAACATATCAAAGGGTTAGTACAACAATTAATAAAAATATGAAATGAGTATTTTAATATGCTATGGTATGATGTGAATGATTCAATCACATGTCCTATAGTGAATGCAATGAGAATCACACAATTATATGATATGCAACGTGAATGAACTAAACTAATACATCCTGATAAGTGGACCTCAACCAGAAGCTTCTCAACCAAACCAATTCAGGATCTCAGTCCTAGGAACTGCCGAAAAGTCCCACTCTTCATTCTGGGTGCTAACCCATGGTATGACGGCCACCATATACTAATTTACGAGTGTACTGTGCTCGAGGGATATCGAACCTGTATAGGAGCTCACAGGCATCTTACCCTAGTTTAAGTGGGCCTTTTCACCCCACGGGTATATAGTCAACCCAACTGGAGGCTTTGCACAGTTTCTCCGTAGATTTCCACCTCCCGGTTCACTTATCATTCCATATCAGCCTAGTATGTTATACATTACACTAAAACACCAAATGAAGATTAACAACGGAAACTATCCACGCACCCATACACACGGATAATCCAATTGTAAACCATCACAAGCTTTCCATCAGTTATCACACCACAAACAATCAAATAATCAATAGACCAAGACATTTATGTATTAAATCAATATCAAACCTAAGGTGGGATGATGGTAACAACAACAACTTCGGAACACCAAGTTTGACTCCCCGCAGGTAGGCTAGGTGCCTTTAGGTCAAAACTTGTTTCCGAAACTCAACAACAACCAACGGCCGAAGCCCTTCATCATCCACCCAAGGATTTCACAAGTCTGTACAAAATACCATCCAATCGGTGGAGTAGTCGATGGACCGACCCCTACAGAATAGCCAATTAACATTGAAAATTGGTCTCTGTCGGTGGACTGAAGTCTACCGAACTACTTTGTGTATTTCTCAGGTATTCGGTGGAGTAGGCGGTGGACAGATGCCTACCGAACACCCAAAATAGCCTATAATCACCTCTCTATCGATGGATTGGTGCCGATTCTGGGTTTATTTATGGGTTTTCAAATTTTGAACTCTACACATTCAAATTGACTCAACACAATACGAAATCAAGCAATAAACACTCAAATCATACTCTAGCATCAAAACCATCATTTAAACAATATTTTGACATGAATCTAATCATGGATATTGAATATCAAATAAAACCACCAACCAGAACAAAACACATGGGTCTAAATCTCAATAATATGACTACACCGTCTAACACAACTTACTTGATCTTCTTTTTAGTTTAAAAAGGCTTCCCTAGTGTTCCTCTTCTTTTTCTCTGTCAGCCGGCGTATGCAAACACAAGGTATTCACTCAATCTCGATCATACCCAACTCAGACCTCTCTTTTCTTTTCTTCTCTCTTTCTTAACTTTTTTCTTTTTCTTTTGACACACTTTTTGGCGCTAACCAAACGCAGCATAAGAGATACAAAAAGGTGAAGAATAGCAGAGACGACTGAACAGATGGAGTAGAGAAGGGAATGCTGCATCGGTACTTACTCGGCTTGCAATGGCTTACCTGTCGACATGGTGTCGCTATATATTTCATAAGCTCGAGTACTCCGTTTCTCTCAGTTGGAAGGTCGGTTGCTTTATTCTCTGTCCGTAGTTTTTTTTTTCTCCATCTAGGTTTCTTTGACTGTTATCTACTCTCATGATTCAAACAAGTATTTCATTGTTTTATGTTTTTGTTTTAATTTTTATCATTATTTCATGAAATTTCATCTGGGGTTCTTTGATTCATGTTTGTTTTGGTGTGCTACACATGGGTATCTGATTCCCCTGATTACCCTGATTAGTGTTTGTCAAGTTGTTCTGGTTGGATATGGGGTTGGATGCAAGACCGTTTCATGCTCGTTTTCTTATTCGAATTTCTGTAATTTGTGTTTGTTTGGACGAATTGCTGCTGTTTTCTCTTTGCGAGTTGGTTTGATTTTATCAGCTTTATGAGACATAATTGGGGTAAATGGAGTTTCATGCCTACATGCATTTTTTTTTATCATTATTAAATATTAGATAAAATTTCAGATTTTTCTCATTTCCTTTTCCTAGGTTTTATGGGTTTTCTCAATCCCACTTGTTTTCTTAGCATTCAATTTTCCCCTTAATTTTTTCCTGGGATGTGTGATACGAACCTTTCTCCTTTATTTTGAAATTTAAGAAAATAACAACTATTTTGAGGATAGCCACCTCCTTAATGCGATTTTGGAATAATTATTGCTTGTTGATTCATTTGTTAACATCTCTTAAATACATCTCCTCTTTTCATACGACCTAAAAGACTCCTTCAACCCAACTACCTTAACTAATGACTACTCCTTCAACGCAACTCCTAGATACTTCCTAATCTTTTAAGATAACTACCCATACTTATCTATTTTTATCCAACTGATTACAACCCATATTCACTTGGTTACAGTAACTAAATAAAAAGTAAATCTAACTAAATTGAAACACATCCATGTATGCATGAAGAGCATGGATACGTAACAAGTCCTCCAACATCAAACTACCTTGTCTTCAAGGTGGATCATCATGGCTCACCTCTTCCTCGAGTGTATTAAATTTTTTCTATTTCATCATAAAAATAATCTTCTTCAGGCCAATAACCTTCCATGAGAAATTATTTTTGCACTTTGCATTTATGCCCGGGAATGAATTTCTCATCACAGTTATAGCAAAGGCCTTTGTTACGCATCTCCTTCATTTCTACAGGCGTAATCCTCTTGATTGTGAGTGGACTGGATTTGTTAATAACCGTCGATGAAGAAGAAGAGGGTCGATCAAAGTCTTGACAAGATGGCTTTCTTCGTGACATGACCTTATCTTCTTGCATCCTTGCCAAGCCTTAGCAGCTGATAATGTGGGTGGTTTGAGCATCTGCATGCTCCGACGAATTTCATCCTTCAACCCCCCAATGAAACAACTTGTCATAAAGCCTCATTCAAAACTTCAGTTTTGTTGGCAAACTCTTCAAACCGGGTTTGATATTCTTCTATTATAGTAGTCTGCATTAGTTTGGTGAGGAGAGATGTGGGGTCTTCATACTCCGTAGGGGTCGAAACGTACCAGCAACGCTTTTGTGAAGGAGCTCCAACTGTTGATCGCTTCAGCCTTCTCCATCCATCGAAACCATTGTAGGGCCTTCTTTTCCATATGGAAGGATGCTACGAGTAATTTCTGTTAGCTGGGTGTTTGATGGTGAACAAAGAATTGCTCATCTCTGTAGATCCATCTTGATGGATCTATCCCGTCAAAACAAGGAAATTCCAAGCAAGTAGCGCGGGTGTGAATGCCTTTATCCTGCTCCACCGAGGCACGATTGAATTATAAATTTACTGATTGCCTGATTGTTCTCCCTTATCCTTGTTAGCTTTACTGGTTCCGTTATTACTCTTAGAGTCCTTGTTTGATAGTTTTTGCAGCAACTTATTTAAGAGCTTCCTTTGAGCTTTTGAATCTTCTTGGATTGCAGCTAAGACATGCCCGTGAGCCTCAGATGTGGCCTTCAGCTGTCCCACTGGATCATTCAATTTTGACAGTCTCGTACCTTCATCCATTTCAAGATTGCCCGCTCTGATACCACTGCTAAGAACCTTTCTCCTTTGTTTTGCAAGTTATGAAAATAACGATTATTTCGAGGATAACCACTTCCTTCACACGGTTTTTGAATAATTATTGCTTGTTGATTCATTCGTTAACATCTCTTAATTACATCTCCTCCTTCCATACGACCTAAAAGACTCCTTCAACACAACTACCTAAACTAATGACTACTCCTTCAACACAACTCCTAGATACTCCCTAATCCTTTAAGACAACTACCCATACTTATCTATTTTTATGCAACTGATTACAACCCATATTCATTTAGTTACAGTAACTAAACACAAAGTAAATCTAACCTAAATTGAAACACATCCACGTATGCATGAAGGGCATAGGTATGTAACAATGTGCTTGACGTTTTGGGTTTTTTTGAAATCAAAAATGTTTTCTTTCTCCCCCTATTTTGCTGTCTATTTGATTTGATTTATTATCTATTCCCCAATGTATATTTCTTACTGAGAGTAGCTAAAGGACTGGAGTTCTCTATACCTGTTCTTAACTTCTCTTGCATTGAGTTTCATGAATTCATTTATTATTATGAATCACAAAGGTTAGTGGGTGGGTGGTTAGTTCCAAACAGACAGTGGAACTATCCTGAAGCAGAATGGATACAAATGAGCTATAGAGAAGTGGGTGGTTAACTGGCTTCAGCACTGAAGGTATCCGTGGATCTTTTTAGTAATAAAAGGAATAGTGGTATTTTTAACAAATTAGAGACCTATTCAGACAAGGTGGATGATTCTAGTTTGAGATAGTCTATTTTTAATGGCTTCATATTGTATACTTTTCATGTACATGGAGTTTTCCCCTTTTTATCATAAAATTCTTCATTAAGGACTAAAAAGAGGGATGATTACCGAAATCGCAATATGTAAACACCAGGTGATTTTTTTAGCTCCTCCACTGACAGTATAATTATTCATTTTAATTCTCTTGATTAGAGACAAGGATTATTCTTTGAGGCATACATTATAGTAGAAAGAGTTGGAAAGACACAGGTGTGAAGATAGGACGATCAATGGCTCGAACTCGTTTCCATTAAGGGTCATTTGAGTTTAATTCAATGTACATTGTAATGTAAATTGTTGGCAAGACATAATTTAAATATAGGCTATCAATGGCTTGAACTTGGTTCTATTTGGGATTCGGAAAATATACCTTTCCTTATAAGGAAATATATGAAGCGAAAATGCAGTGAATCAGCAAAAGGAAAAAAGCATCATCCGAACAAAGTAAGCTAAAGCATCATGCTAACAATGACAGTAAGACTTAAATAAGATCCAAAAAATTTGCATCTAGATGCACTCTGAACCTTGCTAGGAACCCTTCATTGTCGGCCATATGATTAATATCAAATTTCACAATGCCCTAGACATGTAGCAGTGATAAAATGTTGCTCATAGGCAGTCCGATCATGAATTTATGCTATAGTAAAAATTTGTTTTTGTCTAATAAATGTACTTTGAATCTCTCATTCTCCATATAGTATAAACAAAAATATTAAAAGAACTTAAAAGAGTTAGAAAATCAGTGTCATCATCATTCAAGCTTCTTCCAGATCTTTGGGGTTGGCTGATCAATCCTGTGCAACATTTGGTCTACATGGGACTTGCCACTTCTTTTATTAATCCACATCAACAACATCAGTAAAATGCTTTATCCAGATGCCCCTGCTTTTTTTCCTTCCTGTAATACAATCATTATATTCAGTCAATCAACGCATCAGCAGTGTCTTTTCCTGTGGCTCATATTGTATTCTCCCACTCAATCCCGATTCCAATAAAAATTACAACATTATAAAATTAGGAGCTATAGAAATGTTGACCAGGCTAAGCATCTGAAATCCATGCGTCCATTGATAAGTTTGGGATTTAATAAACAATACTAGTTGTATGACTTGCTTGTAATGAACAAGTCATTTTGTTTTGCTCCTTAGGAGCCAGTTGATCGCTTAATAAATTTGAGCAGCTAGGCGTTAATCTAGTTGTAGATTGGCTGTCTTTGGCCCACCTAACTTCAAGGGTTTCAACTCGCCTAGATGGTTAGCCTTGGGACCACACATTAGCACTTTCATACCCTGTTATATGATTGTTGATGTTCTAGTTGTAGCGACCAACTTCGGCAAACTCATCACTTATTTCTAAAATGTTGACCATTATGTTAACATGATCCGAATATCAATTAATGAGTAGGAACTTAGAAGAGTTTTTGGATTTGTCTATGTGTGATTAATCCTCTGTTAAAGTCTAGGGACCGCACATAACACTTTCCTACCCTGTTATATGATTGTTGATGTTCTAGTTGTAGTGACAAACTTTGGGAAGCTCATCACTTATTTCTCAAATGTTGACCATGAGGTTAACATGATCCAAATATCAATTAATGAGTAGGAACTTAGAAGAGTTTTTGGATTTGTCTACGTGTGATTAATCCTCTGTTAAATTCTAGGGTTATTATGATCTCCATCATCATCATCACTATTTCTCTCAAATTTTTTTTTTTCATTTTTTCAGTAAGCAATGAAGATGTGTACACGTATGCGTGGGCGTGTTCTATATATGGGTGTCTATATATTTAGGGTGTGAGTGAGAGAGAAATGGATTAGATGTGGAATCCCAATTAGGGAGAAGTCTAAGAACCAATGGAACAAAAAATATTTAGTGCTATTACTGACCCATACAACTGCCCCAAAATATGTTGGTAATCTCTTTCCAAATGGACCAAATAGAGCACATGGAATAATCTTAAATCCATGAGTAACTATCTCTGCCCAAGCTTAATCAGAAATAATAGATACCTTTTCCGAATTTACAAAATCTTCCTGCTTCTTCCCTTGTAGTTTTGATCTATGAATTGTGGACAAAGACACGATTGTTGACACAGATATGGGCTATTGAACATGATGACTCCCGAAAATCATGGTTTTGAATTTTTTTTTCCTTAATTTCCCCCAAAATTCCCATTTCAATTGGTGTTGGAATTTCGTTTATTAAGAAAGTTCTGTGTAATTTTTTACTAGATGTATTGTAAAGGTGCAAAAATCTTCTGATATACGTGCAAGGATTTTCTGAGCAGCAAGATTATTAATGAATGTGATATTTTAGATCTTTTTGATTAACCGTATATTATTGTTAAACTAATCAGAAAAGTACTGTGTACCTGATCTCAATCCAAAGGATTGGTTGTCCAAACACACTCTCATGAATTGGTTATGAAAAATTAAGAAAACTCTATGGCTCTGTTTGATACAGAGAATTGGAATTTGGGTGTAGATTTGTAGATCTGAAGAATCTTAATTCTGTAAATTCAAAATCTTAAAATTAGGAATCTCTTGTTTGATTGCCAAAAAAAAAAAATCTTAATTTCACTAAGAAATGGGTTTTTTCTTTCCTTCGATCTCAATCGTCTTCTCCAGAATGATGAACCAGACAGAGAGAGATCTAATGGTCATTATCAATCGTCTTCTCCGGAACGATGAACCAGAAAGAGAGAGATCTAATGGTCGTTGTCAATCGTCTTCTCCGAAACGATGAACCAGAAAGAGAGTGAGATCCATCTTCTTTGGAACGATGAACCAGAAAGAAAGAGAGATTCATCTTCTCCGGAACAATCAATCGCCCTCTTGTTGCGATTTCGTTTTTGATGTACGTTGTAGAAGAGAAATTTGGCTTGATGTAACTCGAGCTTGGAGGTTTCATTTTCAGGTTACTGGGGGAATAGTTTCATTTTCAGTGATGCTCCTTCTCTCTCTCTCTCTCTCTCTCTCTCTCTCTCTCTCTCTTGTAAACCCACCTTTTTTGTGAATATTTTCATTGGGTGTAGATGCGGTCCACTTGTTAGTTCCCATGACTACTTCAACGTCGACTGGTGAGCCCTAATACTTTTTTGGCTTTTTTAGGAGGGAAAGTTCTCAGACAGCTAAAAGCTCTTTTTGGTATATTTATATATTTTATTGACTGGTTTTATTTTGTATAATATACTGGTCATGCAGAATTTGTAATAAACAGGAATCTGAATACTTTATTTGGTAAAGTTAGAATCCACCAATACAAATGCAAAGATGTAGTCCGGAGAGTACGTCTCAGAATAGCCTAAACTGTCGCGCAACCGTTCTATCTAGAGCTTTTCTTCTTTTGAATGTGGTCTGTGAATAATCAAAGAAATGATCGAGAGAGAGGAGGCTGAGATGTCAGGTGTGTCAATAAGAACTCACACCACAGAGCAAGGGAACCTCAGTGTTCGAAGGACACTAGTCTTTCTTGTATGTTTCTTTGATAAGTTATCACTCTCTGTCTTTCAGGTATCTGTGAGTTATACCTGAAGGTGATAGGTTCTTTTAATGTTTTCCAACAATTATTCAGATTGTAAATGAGTCTACGAATCCATCAATCCTCCAATTTGTGTGCATGCTCTGCTATTTATAGAGAAATCATCCAAAATATCCTCTCTTGATTAGGACATATGTCAATTGGACATGTATCCAGAGAGAAGCTTGAAAATATCTCCATGCAGCAATATATATCCAAATTTACACGTTCTTAATGCGGCTAAGTTATTTCCAGAAGGAAATTGTGATGAGTCATTTGATCAAGTGAACTTGCTCTGTAATAGGTTGCTCTAGAATCTAGAAGATTAAGGATCAAATGACATGTGTAACATGCATAAAGATCTATAAAGCAACTTTTCCGTTCTTATCACCGCTATACCTGATAAGACAAAATCCCCTCAGATACGATATACAATTGATATATAAGTAGTTGAGGTTTTAACACGTGATCGTATTGCGGAATTCATTGCAATCTTCTTTAAATAAATGAATTATTCGAATTCCACAGATATTCCTCAGTCTTTTGTTTAATTTCGTAGGAGCCCTTTTTGGTAATTCAATCTGTATTCCTTCGAATGAAACTAAACGACTTTATACTCCTTACGAGGTGATCAATATATTTAACGAACTTACCCATATAGAGATCTCAGATACAAAATTCTCAGTGGGTGATTCAGCTTTCATGACCAATCATCTTTGCAAGGAAGAGTTTATCATAGAATCTTTCAAGGTTCTGGGTTAAATAACCAATTCAAATGCCTTTGAATTGGACTTTAGTAAGAGGAATGCGTTTCTTTCGAAGTTTCTTTAAGTTAAGTGTGCAAATGAGTCCTGCGAGATCTCCAAATGTCATTTAGAAGTGTCATTCGGGGGTAAGAAAAAATATGTTTTCAAAGGACTCTCTGTAAGAGATCCTTCGAAATCAGTGAGAGACATCTCCAAATGTCATTTTGAAGGCTCCTTTAATAAGGATTCCTTCGAAGTCCATCAAATGTGAAGTCTATTGAGGGTGACAAACCCTTGTACTTGTCCTTTGAAGGAGACAAAAATCCTTAGTCCTTTGAAAAGGGTGACTAACCCTTAGTCTTTTGAGGGTCACTAACCCTTGACGAATTGACCATCTCAGGGTGGTTAGCCACTGGTAAGATACACAGTAACCGTCCCTTCCTTTGAGGTTTGATTACTAAAGGAGTTATCCCTTGATCAGGATAGAGATGACTGAAGATCTCATATTAGGCCAAAAGATTATCAGTAGAACTGACGTGGCCCAATAGGGGCATAGGCACCGCCGCTCACACGCGTTAGTGGAGGGAGCAGGTAACCGCTTTATGAATGGTGTGGCATTGGCGGTTGTACCTTATAAGCTTACACACGTGCTTTAAGACTACGCCACGTGTCTATAGGGATTAATTAAACCGCCGGATCATCAATATTTTATTGATTTGATTAATCTCTATCAACTTTATGTGACAGTTATTGTGAGGAAAAATTGCTTTTTGTCCTTAATAAATTTCTCTCTCAACTATATATCATGAAAGTTTATTTTTTCTAACATTTCAAAGAGAAGGTTGCAGAACACAGCTGTACATATCTAAGGGACGTGTGACCTCCATAAAAGGGGGTGATGTCTTATATAATAGGTTTTGATAGTTTGTACTGGATTGTTGTTGTTGTTGTGCCTATAAATAATGATCTAGCATCATGTATAAATGCTAAGGGAACCCCTGCATCTTAGTCCTTAGCTGTCTATGAGAATCTAAGGGAGTACCTTTCTTCAAAAATTTCTCAAAGTTTTTCCAGCACCCAAAAGAGTCGAATAAAATCAAATGGGTAAAATACTGGATCAAGCTGATTTTCCATACACTTGATTTATTAGGTGAGAACTATATTTATTAACCCCTGCATCTTAGTCCTTAGCTGTCTATGAGAATCTAAGAGAGTACCTTTCTTCAAAAATTTCTCAAAGTTCTTCCAGCACCCAAAAGAGTCAAATAAAATCAAATGGGTAAAATACTGGATCAAGCTGATTTTCCATACACTTGATTTATTAAGTGAGAACTATATGATATAAGGTCCCAACACCTTTGCGAACACAATTCACATCTGTCTGGTATCCAGATTTATTGCTTATAGAGGTTTGCATACCCAGATTCTGGATTTTCCTGTCTGTTGATTCAAGACAAAAATTAGTTAATATATTGAGAGGCCGAATAAATTATGAGGTGATTTCATCAATTTTTGCGTGGGAAGGAAAGATGCTGCAGTATTGCGAGAGAGCTATGTCACTTAACACATGAATGGGTTAAAGCTTACCGAATTCCTGATCACTACTCACAACGTTTTTCCAATAACTAAATGTTTCAGTCTCAATGGATAATTCATGTAGTTATCATGTTATTGTATTTTATCATCATGTTCCATGTTGATTCTTCTG
>JAUPMG010056271.1:0-13698 GCA_031762675.1 Pachysandra terminalis | reverse complement strand
ATTCTTTCTTTCTTACACTAAGAAGAAAGGAGATATACACATCCGGACAAGGAGAATCCACAAACAAGAAGGCTCTTTTCCAACTGCTTTGGCCTACAACAAGTGCCGAAGAACCAGCTACTGAAGACCGATTCGAGATCAAGCTTTTACAGCCCTCGAATCGAAGATTCACCAATGAGATCGAATCAGAGGTTTATTCTTTGTAAATAATACAAATTACAGAAATTGTATCTATTATTTCAATAAATTAAATTGATATTTGTTTTACACACTGTTCTTGTCTTTTATTTCGGATACGAAATTTGTGTCTACAAAGTGAGAACGATTATTTTGAAAACTTAACCATCGCCTCCTAGAAAAGACAATATTATCCCTAATTATATTAAATATTTTATCATACTAAAGGTTACTTTTAGAAAATTTAAAAAATTTCTTGACATGCTTTACGAATACAAATTACAGATCTATATAGATCTGCACTATGTGACACATAAAAAGGGGAGTGGGATCCATCCAAATCAGTTATCTAATCTTAATACTTGAAAAATGAATAACAAGAATGAGGAGGGATATCAAAAATGAAGGAAAAAGATAAATGGGTTGGACAGGCTGGATGGGTTACGTGGGTTTGAGTTTGGAACAAAAAATCAACACATTAGTGTGAAATCTAACCTGTATATATTTATTCCCACAACTAGGGAGCGTTCGTAGCCATATCTTTTACTTTTCGATCAGTAAAATAAGATGATTCTATTACTACTAGAAACAAAAGGGAAGAAAGAAGAAGAAAGGCAATCTCTATGTGCACGAAAAGTTTATATTTTAAAATTCATATAAATTTTAAAATTGAAATAAAGAAAGAAACTTGTCATTTGTGTGTGTGTTTATAATATTTCGGTCCAAACTTTACATATTTGGGACCCCAATTTTGGTCTAATATTTTATTCAAAAATTGAATTCATGTCCATGATTTACTGAAAAATTCAAAATGTCAAAATCTTGGTTCAAGTGGTCTCAAATTCTTAAAATTTGAATGAGGACGACTAAGATCATTCCCCAATTAGTAAGTTTAATCAAAAACATCGCTAGCCCTATCGAAAAATTATTCATAAGCCCCACAAAAACCCTCATTCATTTGCAAAAACAGAATCAATATCTTCTAAACTGAAAGGCAAATTACAGAAAATATCACAACATAGGCATTCTTACAAACACATGGTGAATGACCCATTTGTTGCAACCTTAAGCTTTGTATGAACTGCCAGAAAATAATGGAAAAGAAAATATTTTTCTGAATTTTAAAAATTTCTGACGTTTGTTTCAACGTAAAATCATAAATTACAAGAACATATTTTACTGAATTTTAAAAAAATCTAGAAACCAACTTCGAGAAAAATCTACCAGAAGTTATTTTCCGTCACGAGTCACGAACTCCTTTTTCTCAAAGCTCTCTGACAATTCTCTCTCCTCTCTCTCCCACACATGACACAACCCTCTTCTCTCGCTCTCCCTAATATTCTCTCTCTCCCTTCTGTCTCTAACATTGACTCGATCTGCTGTTTTTTCTGTAGATTCTGATTTTTTTTTCCATCCTCATTTCAGAAAACAAGAAAATATAGATTTTTTATTTATTTATTTATCAGTAAAATATTTGACAGAATTTTATTTTCTTTATTTTCCGGGTTTTCCAGCAATTCAAACAGAACCTTAGGGGAGGCCTATAGTCCTTTAAACAAACATACCAAAAGGAAATTAAATTGAAACAGAGGAATTTTGTCAAACACATAGAGAGCACAGTACAGGTAGATCTAAATGGCAACAAATAAAAATAATGATAATCAGAAATTTATCACAGCGAATTATTGCATTCCTATTGAAGAAACAGATCATTTCTTTTATAAACAATCAAAATCCTTTCAACTTCATGCAATAGAGTATTAAATTATGCTTACCAGCTTGAAATTTCTGCAATCTTCAACGATATAGAATAAAACTAGCCAAAGAACCAGGTAAAAGGCACCTGGAAATAGCATCACCCAAAAAACAAATAAGAAAAATATAAAGAGAGAGAGAGAGAGAGAGAGGAGAGAGACTTCCTATAAGTAAGAGAGAAAGAGGCGGAACTCAAAAGCAATTATAAACAAAAAGGGTTCTATTAAATATTTTTCAAGTCCGTGTTATTTTTTCTCATGCCCTTAACCGTTTATTCGCTCTTGCTCTCTTTCTCTCTCTCTAACTGAATTCTGATTCGCGCTTCGAATCCAAGCTTGAGTTCTTTCTACTTCTAGGTTTCTGAAATCGATTTTTTTCTTTTTTCTTTTTCGAAATTATTCGAATTAGAGTGCAGGAGGAGATGTTTAATCTCCCGTTCTTAGTTGATCGTAGTTCATGATTCTGAAGAATCGCTCTTAATCGCTTGCACTGGTCTTCTAGGGTTTTTTCTTTGTTCCAGTGAAAATCTGGTTGCTAGAAACTGGCTATGGACTACGAGCTTTCCGATAGCAGCGGTGAGTTACTCAAAGATCCTGTCTTTAACGAGTTTTGTGATTTCTGAGGAGTTTGTGGTGGTTTTGTTCATGTATTAGGGTTAGAGTTTTGACGAATTTGGTTTGGTTATGGTTTCTTGGGAATTTTTCATTTTTGAACTAGAGCTGTTGAGGGAGGTTTATAGGTTGGTGTGTGAAGTAGAGGGAAGAAAAATTAAGGTTTAGAATTCGATTGTCAGATAGCTAATTTCTGGAAAAAGAGCTAGGGTTTAACTTTGGATTGTTCTTTTCATGTAACCGAGTTGAAATCGGGTTCAAGCATGGAAAAAAAAAAAAGAGCTAGGGTTTTAGCTGGGATTGTTTTGTTTGATTTTCCATGCTACTTGAACCGATCATTCTGATTATATTAGTTGCAGGAGAAATCAAACGTCAGATTCTTAGTAACTTGAAACTTTATTTCGTATGCACTAAACAAAGGGTCTCTAGAGAATGTACAATTGTATTTTTCTATTAGGATTTCGATTCGAATGTTCAAAGTTTGATGGGAGAGTTGAAATTACAGTGGGTTATAGAGATGATCATCTTCAAGATGATGTTTGAGCATAAAGTTTCATCCTTCTAAGCTGAGGTTTCTAGATAGTGATTGTTCACTAGCTCTTTCTCTTCTCGGTTTTTCATCAAGTCATTCAGAGACCAGACTTGTGTCCAGGGGTGGAGCTAGAAAATTTTTCTTGGGGAGCCAGATCAAATTGTAAAAGGGAATGCTTCACCAAGTTTAGTTGGGTAGTAAAACATGGCTTTTTCTGCCATGTTGAGTATGATAAGAACAAACTAGTTGGTCCACTTGACAAAATGCTAGATGGACAAAATATTTGGCCACACATATGTGATAAATACGTGTATAATAGATTCTGTTATGTTCGTCTGGTTTTTTAATATGTTTAAAGTTCTGCAAAAGAAATGCATTAGATTTTGAGATTTTTTGGGATTGAAGCGTGGAGTATGAGGTGAAATTGTCAGGTTGTACACATGGACAAGTGAGGTTCTCTAAATAACTTGCCACAAGTGGAATCTGTGTCTTAATAGGTTTACATATCTTGGGCATTTGCTTTACAATTGATCTCTTAAGAAAACAAGTGTCAACGAAATTCTAAATGGACAGCTGAACTATAAGACAATTGTGGTGTCTTTCACATTGTTGAGTTGTTTGTAAAACCCCACTTGTACATTGCTCTTGAACATGAGCCTATTACACAATCCAAGTTTCAGCCCTAAAAGCATTTGTCACACAGTAAAAAGCATCCCCTAAAAAACATAGTACTATGCAACCCTACTAGAAAATAAACTGTCTTTTAGTTAATTATGTTGTATTGTATCTGTTATTTTCAGCCGTTTAGCACGCTGCTTTTAGCATTTCTCTAAAGTTTAAGGTCTTCCTTGTAGTAATTTCTATAATATAAAACAATTAAAGTAAATAATGAATAATTAAAAGTTTATTATTTATTATTTGAATAATAATTCTAACTGGTGAAAGTGTATAAGATTGAGGGTGCTTTGGTAATATCTATTCTTAGGATAACCATTAAAAGCTTTTCTACCATAGAAGTATGACTGCAAAGAATTTTTTAAATGTGAGGATAAACAAAAATATATGATAATGCAGGTCATAAACAGAAACATATAAGAACATAAGGGTGTAAGACAGTAAATTATAAAGAATATATATATATATATACAGAGAGAAAGAGAGAGAGGATATAAACATAACATATAGTAATACATGATATAGATTGGAAATATATCAAAATATAGGGCCAAGGCAAGTTAAAAAAATTAAAAACAAGACACATGCTAGAGAGATAAAGAGATTTTGAGATTAAAAACAAGACGCGTACCAGAGAGAGAGAGTATTGGGGGGCATGTATCCATAATCTACATAAATTAAGTGGAGGATAGAAATTTTGCATTGAATATATGCGCGTGTTTTAGAGCTTTGTGGGGCCATGGCCCACTCTGGTTCCACTCCTACTTGTGTCCAAGATAGTTGACTACAAATGCGCCTGAAAGAGTAGTGATGATCTTAAGATGTATAATATTTTTTCAAACCATGGTTTTGTTACTATCTGTTACACTGTAGTCAAGGATTCAAAAGATGTACCCAAATCAGGCACACTGTAGAAACAATACTTTTTTGATGCATAGCAACGAGAGATGTATACACACACACACACACACACACACACACACACATATATATAATGTGAAATTGAGTGGGAATGGTGAAAAAGCTACCAAAGATAGCAGCTAGGAACAAAAATGAGTAACTACAGAACAAATACAATACATGAGACACGATGAAATTACTACTACTACTACTACTACTATTGCTGCTACACAACCCTAATCATAACCTCTGTTGGAGTTCCCTGAAAGAGTTCATAGCGCTCAACTCCTCATCTAGCTAGTCTATATGCTATCTCATTAGCTGCTCTTGGCACATGGTTGAACAAGATATTGAAGCCAATGGCCAAGGATCGAGCTAAGCCAATGAAATGGGCATATCTCCATGGGTAATCCTGACAATGACATCCATGAGACTAAAAAAAAGAATTATCCTCTACCTCTAGAGAACCAAACTGCAAGGATCTTGCCCATTGTTCAAAATATCGTATCGAGGTAGCGTATCGATCAGCTCAAAAATGGATACGTATTGAGTATCGTATTGGATACGCATGGATACACTGTAAAAGTCATAGATACGGTGGATACGCAAAGAAAATGAAGGATACATAAAACAAGACCCACTTTTATGCAAGATAAGGCAAATATATGATAAATTAACATGTTTTTGATATGATACACCCACACATTTAATATATATTAACATGAAAACCAACCTCTACTCGCGCATGCACATGAAAACTTAAAAAACTTCAATAAGTGTAAAGTCATAATATATCACATACACTAATAAAACATAAAGAAAATTATACATATCTAGTGGAATCAATTACCTATAAGTAACAGGATGTAATCATAATTTAAGACATAGAAACATACTTTCAAACATCTACAAACGAATTCAAAATCCATTAGGAATATCTAAGAACAAAAAAGAACAACTTTTATTACATATAGATGCATATTTCAAACAAATATTCTTCTTATTCGACAATCTTCAGAGAATGAAAATAGCAAATGAAAGGAGAAGAAGAACGATAAGGAGAAGGATAAGAAAGTGAAGATTAGCCTAGCCAAACAAACTCTTTCTCTCTCTCTCTCTTCCATTTTCTTTTTTATTTGTTCTTTTTTGAAATTAGTTTAGTAATTTAAGGGTTTCTATTTGTGTGTGTGTGTGTGTGTTTTTTTTTATCGTTCTTTAGTTTTCATTGTCTTTTTTTTATTAGTATCCAACGTATCAAGATAGTATCGAGACAATATCGAGCGTATCGAGACTGTATCGACCGTATCGGTAATGTATCGACTGATACACTGTAAAATAATACGTATCGTATTGTAATGTTGCGTATCGTTCCGTATCGTTTGATACACGATACGTATCGACACGATATTTTAAACCGTGATCTTGCCTTTTTCAGCCTAGTCACCAAGGAAAGTAGCTCTGCTTGCATAGTCCACCTCACCAACTGGCCCAAAGAAAGAATGCAAAATCTGACCCCCATGTTCTCTGAAAATGCCACTGATCTTGGAGGGTCCTGAGTTCTCTAAGAGAAGCCATCATAGATGATAGCTCTGAAACTTGGGGGGGCTAAAGTTTCCTCTGTTGGTCTGTCCTATCATTGCTATGTCCGAATCAATGAGTGCCCGTGCACTACCCTGCCTCTCCTTGAAGATTCTCTTCTCTCTCTCTCTCTCTCTCTCTCTCTCTCTCTCTCTCTCTCTCTCTCTCCATATATTACAAATCACAACATTGAATAAACCATAAAAAATCACATTGACCCTCTTCCCTAACCTTGGAAACCTCCATTGCCCTTGTAATGCATAAATGCCCTCAAGCATAACCCATGCCACTTCGATCAACTGGAGGAAATAGCTCCATATCTCTCGTGATGCACCGCAATGAAGGAAAAGATGATCTACTGATTCACTATTCCTTTTACACATGATACGAACCTGTGGTAATAGTATCTAGAACTTCCTCTTTTTTTTTGCAAGAAATCTCCAGTGTTAATTTTATATAAGTTGGCAGTCCAAAAAAAATTTCTCTAATGCAAGGTAGGACCCGCGGTTTTCATGAGGGACAACGTTGGAAGGATGGTAGTGGAAAATCCCTGTCCCCTCTAAGGAAGTGGAAAGGAGCCTTGGAGGAGAGCACGCCTTTTGTCTCAAGGTCCAAATGCAGGTATCTTGGAAATTGTAATCAAGAAAGGCTTCTGTCAATCACTCAAACAAACTGGCCAACTCTCCTCTTGCAGCCTCCCTGGGTTCTATTCTAAGATCGAAGTTCCAAACCAATCCAAAATCTTACCATGAAAGGATATAGGAAACCTTAGCCTCACAATTTCGAACCAGTCTAAAAAGCCTAGGGAAGCAGGTGAGGAATGAAGAATCTTCCCGTCACTAGTCCAGCCAAAAGAGAGACGGACATCCACCTCTAGCACTGAGTCAAATATTTTGGCAAAACAAAGAAGCAGTGGATGAGATAGCCCTCAAGGACTATCATTGTTCTTGCATGGGGATTTATATCCAAACCATTATCATGAGAGCCATATTTGCTAGAAATTACTTTCCCGTTTTTTCCAAATAACCAAATCCACATTCCTAGCAACGGGAAGTTCTTCCCCAGATTCAAGCCCCTTTCTTTGCTCCCATTGTTTATAATTTCCTATTTGACTAAGTGGTCTTTCTTATACTCTCCACATCCCCATAAGAAGTCTCTTTGCAATATCTCCAGGATTTTTGTCACCCTCACCAGTGCTTTCGCTTTACACAGGGAAAGGTAGTAGATAAGAATATTAGCTGATGACGCTTGTATGAGGGTAATCCTACCACCCAGAGATACGTAATTCCTTTCTACATCACCAATCTCCTCTCTACCTCTTCAATGACAGGGGACCAAAAGGACCAGGATCTAAGGTTAGCACATAAAGGTAATCCCAGGTACCTAAGAGATCACTCACCTAAATCATATCAAGAACATCAGCGAAGATTTGCAGTCTCTCAAGTGAAACATGAATCCCAAGTAAACTGTTCTTATCCAAGTTCACTTTAAAGCCGGACACCATCTCAAAGCAATAAATAATGGACTTAGCCCAAAAAAGTTGGATCTCCTCCACGTCAAAAAAAGAAAGAGAATTGTATCATCAAAAACTACAAATTAGGTACTGATACTTGATCCTTTCCCCCCTTTAAACCTTGATATCAAAAGCTGCTAAAGACCTCACCCACCAGTGTAAATATGAAAGGGGATAGAGATTCTCTCTGATGTAAACCCCTAGAAGATGGAAAAAACTCCTACACGCTACCATTAAGTTCCAGGGTTTTAAATACCGGAACCGGTCTCCGGTCCGGATCGCCGGTACGGACCGGTACTGTTCGGTCCGGAGCCGGTACAAAAACAAAAAAAAAAAATTTAAAAATTTCAGATCGCGTTGGACAGGTTGGACCGCCGGAACCGGTCGCCAGACCGCCGGTCCATAACCCGGCGATACAAAGGCTTGTATCGCGGGTGGGAACCGGACCGGTCCCGTCCGGTCCCCGTACGGACCGGTATCGGCCGATCCTTGAAACCATGTTAAGTACAAAGGAGAAGCTAGCATCCTTTAGACACCCTTTGATCCATTGCCTCATCTAACCCCAAAACCTTTGCACTAGCACTGCATTGAGGAAATCCCACTCCACTCTGTCATACGCTTTTTCCAAATCCAATTTGCTTACCAAGCCCTCATACCCAAGTTTAACCCTCTCCTCTACAATCTTATTAGCAATCAAAGCGCTATCAAGAATCTGACAACCAGCATCAGCTAGCTTTCAAGTCACATCACCAATCACCCCCACCCCCCCCACCCCAATCAGCTAGCCAACACCTAAGAGATGATCTTGTACATGTTGGTAATTAAACTTATCGGCCTAAAGTCTTTCAAGTCCATAGCCCCAGCCGTTTTGGGAATCAACACCAAGAATGTGGCATTAGCTATTGTATTGGTCATAATAAAATATTCACTAAACGCCTCCATCGGGTTAGGTTTGATAATGTCCCAGCATTCTTGAGAAAAAGACTCGTGAATCCATCGGGGCCTTGGGACTTTATCCATCACAGATAAGCTGGTTATTAGATTGGATCTTGATATCCCATTTGCTACTTTATGGAAAAATTTTGTGCTGCCATCATCCTCTTCTTTGTTCCAAGTGATCCTCGATTTTTGTCTCTGGCTTGTTTCTTCTCTCGACTTCACCTTCAGATAACACCTGAACTTGTTCAAGTCAATCAAAACCCTCAATAGCCTCCAGCAAATATTTCTTCTGAGAATATAAAGAATTCTAGGTCCTGCAAGAACGTTGATATAATGTTCATGATAGACCAGTGATTAGGAACACTGTATAAGTGAGCCATGTAAAATGGTTAACAGCTAGAAAATGGGTTTCTTTGCTTGTCCATGACGTTAGGTAACCCTTTCCCATTTCATGAACTTCATAGCTTCTCAGCCATGTGTGTCGTATAGTATCAAGAAAACTAAAGTTTTATTTGAAGTTTTTATAATTTTTTACTCTTGTACTTTCCACTCCTACACATCTACCAATGCATGTATGCATATTACATTTCAGTTCTTTCATTCAAGCCATCCAACAATTTATTTCTTTAATTATTTGGTTACAACCTGTACTGTTTGAGAATACCCGACTTTTAAGACAATCTGATGGTTTATTGTAATTTTGTTACCAATTTTAATGGGTCATCTTTGGGGAATCCAGGTCTGTCGGGGATAGGGGGTGTTTCCAGGGATTCCCATGGCCAATATTTACACATATTCTGGACCTATTGGGGAGGCAGACTCCACAAGCGCGGTGGCAGGTTTGAAGGAAATGAGAAGCCAGAGTTATAGGCGCGTGGAAATTGAGGGTGACCCTTCCTCGGTCATTGCATGGATGTGTTTGTCTTTGAAGTGGCCATGGAGATTTGCTCATCTTATTAAATTGACAAAGTACTTGGGGGAGGGGATGGAAATTGTGTTCTCGCACACTCCTTGCTCGACGAACGATGTAGCTGATAGGCTGGTTAGGGAGGGTGTGACTAGGGAGTTTTTTCTTGGCATACCGGATGTGGATATGGCTTTATAGGAGATTTAGACACCCGACCACTTTTTATACATAGGCTTTATTTTTGCCCATGTACAGGTTTTATGTTTTTGCTTATGCTGTTTTTGACATTTTCCTTTCAGGTTCACAACTTGTGACCTGTGTATTTTCCCTATTTTTGATGATTAATGAAGAACTGTGTTAATTATATATATAAAAAAAAGGCTTGTATACTTTACCTGCTACCGTTTTATTGGATACTTTCTGTTATCCTATCATGCAGTAGCAGTCTGCTCACCTGTATTAGTAATCTGTAATAGTTTCTACCCTGGAATGTAAGATTAGTCACTGTGTACATTATTGTTGTCAATGTTGACCCTCTCGACAAGAATGTTATAAATGTTGTTTTCAGATGTTTCAGCTAGCACATGTATTTGAAAAGTATAATGTAGTTCATAGCTATGAAATAATCTACTTTATTGGAGATACAAGTATTGTCCATTGCCCTTGTGAAGGACACACACAATTCTTTGTCTTTTTTTTTTTTTTTTTGATAAGTATAGTTGTGATTTTATAAATCTATAAGTATGTCAAAAATTACAGACCACACATGTCATGTACAAGTATAGATGCCCAACACCGAGACGGCCCGCCCAAAAATCACAATCAGTGAATCACACTACTAAAGTTCGCCCCACCTATTCACAAAATCAGCAAACTCAACATCACTAAATTCCGGGAAAACCCTTACCCACTGAAAAAGAAGGGCAATAGCTCTATTCCTAAGATCCTCACTCCGCAGCTCCTTACCTTCAAACACTCTAGAATTTCTCTCTTTCCAAATCGACCAACAAACAATATGGGGACATAGATTCCATAAAATGTCTCTTCTAATCTTCTTTCTCCTCCAACACCACGCCAACAAACAACTCTTCAAATCCTCCTGCATCACCCATATAACACCAAACTTACTCAAAAAGAAAGACCACAAGTCCTTGGCCAACACGCAATGTAGGAGCAGATGATTAACTGTTTCGGCCTCCTTGCACATAACGCACCGATTGGGAATAACCCAATTTCTGGAAATGAGATGATCAACCGTTAAAATCTTATCGTGAGTTGCCAACCAAACAAAGAAAGACACCTTCGAAGGGAACTGAAAACTTACTTGGTCGCTATTCAGATGTATTGAGTATCTTGATACTCTCTTTGAATAAACCTTTCCTAGTCGCTTGGTTCTAAGCCTTCCGAGCTCGACTCCCTCCACTTTTGACGCTGTCGACATTCCTTTCCTCTCCTTTGGCGTTTGATTCTTCCTCTCTGGAAGCTCCCACCACGGATCAAAGCCGGGAGCTTTGCCGAGATCCCTTCGTGAGAAACGATTTGACTCCTGTTGCAAACACTCTTCAAACTGGGTTTATAACAAATTCCTTAACCCTTAACCCTAGGCCCTCCATTAGGCCACTGAACCCCTACCTCCGGGCCCATGAACTTGGGTTCAATTTGAACGACGTCCAACAGGCCTACTTGCTCCTTATTAAGGCCTAAAATGGGCTTCCACTTCACAATTTGCGACTTAAATTTACATATATCCCTTATAATCTCGTCCATGGACTTTACCAACTTTCGTAAAGAAAGTCCAACCCAAAATACCTCCTACTCGTGGTCCATTGAGTTCAAACTATCCAGCCCATGCATATTACCGGCGTCCAGATCGTCTCCCTCAGGTTTAGGCCCATTCGGAGGCCCACCCCACCCGCGAAGCCATCAAAGCTCAATGTAGGAAAGCTGCTGCCAAGCCTATCAACATCTGCCACCTGCTCCCCATTTGAAAATAAAACTTCTCCTTTTTGACATTTGACTTTACCTTTCCCATCACTGCTTTTTCTCTGATTGGAACCAATCTCGAGACTCCCACCTCTAATCTTTACAGCTGACACCCTCTTTTCCATAGGAAAATACCCTAACGGGTCAATCTGGTGCTCACTCGACCCGTCCGGCCCTCCACCTGACCCTTCTTCTCCACTCGCCAACTTCGGCAGCATTGAACTCTCCCCATTTTCGCCCTTCAGCTTACTGCCCTCTTCCTCAACTTCCAAGTTCAAAATTCTAATCTCCGAATAACGATTAAGAGGCACAATTTCTATAAAAGGCTCAAATCTCTTGCCTCCATACTCCAAGCTAACCGATCGAGGAATCCTAGAAGCTTGGTTCTCCACCACCCTAACTAAAAGAGCACCAGCCAACTCCCCTTGAGAGAAAGGAGCTCCAGCTCTCCGGTAACCCCCGCAAGCATCCCCAATGAGTTTGAGGGTGTTAGGAGCCCACAGGTTTAGGGGAACCCCAAAGGCAGCTAGCCAAATCCCTGCATCACAAATCAGGCCACCTTTTCCTGCTAAACCCAACTGCCACACCGAAAAATCTAACCCTTTTGAGTTGCATGTAGATCCTCGTTCTACTAATTCCCTTACGGCTGAACTCAACGGCACGAACACAACAGCTTCGAATGGTGATAACAAAATAACTTTGAAGACTATCTCCTTACCCAACCTCTGTTTCACGCACCGTCGAACCTCTGTCCAGCTAATCTCCTCCGATGAGCTATAATGCACCGGGAACCGCCAATCGTCTAACTCCACCTCTCCACCCCGATCACAATCAATGATCAAATTATCTCCCTCTCCAACGACAACGCTAACGCCAACACCTTTAGGGATGTTAGCTCTTATCAATTTATCTGCCTCCATGTTCTCTAATCTCTCCACCTTTGAAATAGCACTTTGGCGATTCCACTCCTCCCCTACAGTTCTTCCACCCACTGAAAGGACATAACCCCAACCTACCCTAGCTCTGGATTTGGGGAAAATTATCCTCTTCTCCTTTCCATTACGCCCACGGTGAGACAAACTCAGGAATAAACCTCCTTTATTTCTTGCCAGCTCTGCTGCCCCCGTCTCTCCTCCCCCCATTCTGAATGAGCCCAACGGACTTGTTCTATCTCCCACTTCTTCCGCAATGTACACCATATCCCTGAACCAGTCCACCCTTCATCACTGAGTGTAACCGAACATACTCATCCTCTGCTCTTCTCTGAAATACGCAGAGACTTGAGCTTTCCATTCACAAACCCTTCGAATGCGAACAGTTTTTGCTGTATCTGAACCACCTCACGGCTAATCACCGGCTTTCTTCTACCATTACCTTGCTTCCTACGTATTGATTGCCATTGAGTATTCTCATTGCCCTTAAGAAGAACTTCCCGAAACGACCTGAAACCGGTCTCTTCTACCTTCGCATGAATTCTCCCTACCTTCTCCTGTCCAGTATCGAGAGGGACTCCATGCTTTCCTGCTACATTACTAGCAGACTCGAGCTTCCCCACTCCAACAGACCCTCTCTGTAACTTCCTCCTCCACTCCATGCTATCAAGCGATGGGGAAATTGTTGTTATTACATTTGCTGTTGCCATTAGTGCTTTCCACATTGTTGGGGAAATTGTACTCGTGATTGCCTTTTCTTTTATTGACCCATTAAGGCCTCTCACATTAACATTACTTCCACCACATGAAGATTGCACCATCGATCCTCTGCTGCACAGATTATTTGTTTTCTTTGTGTGATTCTCATGATTAAACAAAAAAAAAAATGAAATTATCTGCCTGTACTAGACAAAACTTCTATTCTTTCATGAATTACCATTCAGATTCTTAGATCAATTATTCGAGTCATCTAGGGCTATCATTGTAAGCCTTTAAGCTATCCATATATATATATATAAGGTTTTCCATGTTGATTTCGCCTGGCATCGCCAAGTTTAGATATCAACATGTCGCCGACATGGGGGAAAAAAGGGAAATATGAGGGAAATGATTGGTAAATCTGTGGAAATGTGGAATTTTTGATGGGTTTATGCCCCCAAGTTTTAAACAACCCTAATTAGTGTCTAAATACATCA
>JAUPMG010056239.1:0-13699 GCA_031762675.1 Pachysandra terminalis | reverse complement strand
TCATCCAAATTACACTTAAGCCCTCCAAATTAAAATATTTATTTCAATTAAACCCCTAAACTCTAATTAGATTAAAATTATATGGAATAAAATTAGGAAAAATAATTAAAAATATTTTAAAAATACTGGGGAACATCCTAAGTGGTTCTAGGTCACTACAGAATGACTAGCAGATCAGGAGAGCGATCCTAGAGGAGTGGCATAACTCACAGTATTCTATTCACCCAGGAAGTACCAAGATATATCGTGACTTGAGAGTGAGTTTCTGGTGGCCTGAAAAGAAGGACATAGCACAATTCGTAGCGCGGTGTCTTACTTGCCAGTAGGTGAAGGCTGAACATCAGAAATTAGCTGGGTTATTGCAGCCATTGCCTATAGCTAAGTAAAAGTGGGAGCACATTACGATGGATTTCATTGTGGGTTTGCCGAAGACTTGGGGGACCTTAGACTCGATTTGGGTGATTGTGGATTGACTCACCAAATCAATCCACTTCTTTCCAGTCAGGGCTTCAACCTCAGTGGAGGAGATCGCTAGGCTTTATGTTCGGGAGATAGTGCGATTACACGGTGTATCAGTCAGCATTGTCTTTAACTGTGGTTCACTGTTCACTTCGAAGTTCTGGGAGAGTTTACAAAGGGCCATGGGAACGCAGTTAGATTTCAATACGGCCTACCATCCACAGACTGATGAACAGACTGAGAAAGTGAATCAGGTGTTGGAAGACATGTTACGAGCATGCGTGATGGACTTCGGTGGTAGTTGGGGAGAACATCTACCTTTGGTGGAATTCTCCTACAACAACAGCTATCACTCGAGTATTGACATGGCTCATTTTGATGCATTGTACGGGAGGCCATGTCGTTCGCCTATATGTTGGGCAGAAGTCTGGGAGAGTAGTATTCTTGGGCCCAAGCTTGTTCAGAAAATAACTGCCAAGGTGAAGCTAATCAGGGAGAGATTGAGAATGGCATAGAGTAGACAAAAGAGCTACGTTGATCGAAGGAGGGGAGACCTTGAGTTTGATGTTAGTGATCATGTCTTCCTCAAGGTGTCTCCGATGAAGGGTGGTATGCGCTTTGGTCGTAAAGGGAAGCTTGCTCCGAGGTATGTTGGGCCATTCCAAGTACTAGAGCGTATCGGACGACCTACGCAGCTTTCGGCTATACACGAAGTGTTCCATGTGTCGCTGTTGTGAAAGTATGAGCCCGACCCGTCACATGTTGTGGATTGGAGTCAATTGCAATTGCGTGAGCATGTATCTTATGTCAAGCAACCCATGCGAGTATTGGACAGGAAGGAACAAGACTTGCAGACTAAGATTATTCTTTTGGTGAAGATTCAGTGGAGTCATTATGACGAATCTGAAGCTTCATTGGAGCTGGAATTGAAAATTCAAGAACGTTATCCTCAGCTGTTCACGAACTAAGGTACGTAATTTCGAGGATGAAATTCTTTTAAGGGGGTAGGTTGTAATGACCTGAAATCTTTAAGAGAATTTCCTCCTTATTTAATTAATTTATTTGGCAATTTAATTTGGATGTGTTTATATGGTCGGTGAATTAAATTAAACATAAGTGGTTAAATTTTAACTTGATTTCTAGACTGGGGGCCTTAGTGTAAATAACTTTCAGATTGGGGTAAGTATGGAAAACCCACATTTAGGCTTCATTTCAAATGCACAAAAACGTGCGTTTAAATGGTCAATAATACGTTTTATCAGACGTGGGATTATGTGAGGGAAATTAGGAAGTTAGCTCCCTATAATTCTAGCGTCCCCTTCGTAGGAAGAAATTCACAAAAGAGCTGTTGTGTTTGAAAGAAAAGAGAAACTGAGAGAGGAGACTAAGAGTTTTGAGGGAGAAAGAGAGAATTCTTAATCTGAAACTCTGTTTCAGAAAGAAGGAGAAAGAAGAGAAGAAGGGAAGAAAAGGGATTAAGCCGGATTCTCATTAGCACTTTAATATCAGATTTGAGGTAAGTAGTTTATCCTGTATAATCTCTATTATTATTGTGAATTATTTTGGTTTCCATGACTGAATTTAATCCATGCCTATTGCATGTTGATTTACTGTTTCACCAGAGAAATGCTATATGAAATCCATGTGTTTTAGATTCAGTTTGATAGGATTTAATCGCTTTTTTTATGTGGAATATATTGTGAAATGATGTGGGTTGAAATTCAGAAAGTCTGGTGTTCGGATCACTAAATTTAGGCCTTCGGCAAACCTTTCGGCTAAGTCTCAGCTCGTTGAAGTCGCCTTCGGTGGAGTTTTCGTCAACCGAAAACTCTCGGTAGACTCTACATAAATGAATAAAATGACTCTAAGATTCGGTGGACCTTTCGGTCCATTGACATTGTTTCGGCGGCCTTCACAGAATCGACCATAGTAGGACTTGAGACTTGGTGGACCTTTCGGTAAACCGAGTAGTTCTCCGAGGATGTTCGGTGGACATTTCGATCAACGAAGAGGTCACCAAAAATACAATTTGAGCATGAATTCTGGATCTTCATTTGGGAACCGATGGTTATTAGTTCAAACTATTATTTATGAGAGTTTAAGGCTTTGGATGTCAATATGGTTCGGGCTTAATGGCGCTATGAGTTAGGATCAAAGGAAGTGAGAAACCTACCTTGTTGCCCACGGCGTGTGCTAGTCACACTTGAGACACTCCTTATACCGGTCTCCACCTGGAAGAGATATAGTGAAATCTAACTGTAAACGAAGTGTATTGTATCATAGGAATGTGAGTGATTGATCTCAATGGATTATTCACGTGTATGGGCACGTGAATAGCTTCTAAGACGGTATATCACTTGTATTCCATAGGGTAGTGCATACATACTATGTTAATGATAAGTGTGCCTGGGAAGTGGAAAATAAGAGGTTATCTAGACATGTAGGTTGAAAGGCCCATGAAATAAGTTATGGATCATAGTTGATTCCATAAGGTCGGCTGGACCTTGAGTATCGTACACTCATGAAATTAGTACATGGTGACCTTCGTACCATGGGTTTGCACCCGGAACGAAGAAGGGGTTGTCGGTTGTTCATGGTGACTACGGTCCCGAACTGATTATATGTGTTACTGAAGCTGTAATGAGGGACACTTAATGAAACACGTAAACATAGGCATTTCTATAAATACTACACTGTATTTCATGTTTGAGCATCCATTAGAGCATCTGTTTTACATTAACGCATCATGTTCATATCATGTCATTATGCTGCTTGACTCTTGTCTTGTATATTGTTTACCTGTTGTTTTAAGTCATATGTAATAATGGAGATAGGTGACAGTATCATGCTTACTGGGCATTCCAAGCTCACGTAACTTTTATGTTGTAGGTTGAGCTAGCTGTTTGGAGGTCGAGGACCTATACTGATACTATATATAACTGTTTCAGTATGTCTATATGCACGATAAACTATCTAAGATAAAGTATGTGCCATTATTAGCTTAGGATCATGAGAATGTGCTCATGTAACAACCCAACAAAAATAATAGGGTTAATATATAATTAATATAAAATTAGGGGTTAATTTAAAATTTTAGTAATTGACCATCATGTTTGACTTTTGACTTATTAGTGGATTGTACAACAAGGTAACTATGTACATCACACACAATCTCAACTCCTAAAGTTGAAACGTGGGGCTAGGATTTTGCAGTAACATTCACTTCCCAATTAATGGCTGAGATTAAAGGATTAAAAGCTTATAATTAGAAACCCACACGGGCTGGAAAACAGAATTAAAAGGAAAGCTTCTAGAAACTAAAGTTATTTAAATTAAAGCTAAGCTTTTAAAAACAGAATTAGAAGGAAACCAATAATAGAAACTAACCCACATGGGCTGGGAAATCCATCTAAGGGCTGAGATTAAAAGTTATTAGTTTCTAATATTAGAGTCTCTAAGTATCTATATTAACCTAAGACCATTAAAGGTTAGATTCATTGCTAGAAATTGCAGAAGAAGAATAAGAAGAGGAAGAACAAAGGTGTAACATCAAGGTAAGTATTCACGGATAACTCAATTTATAGTTTTAATAGGTGTTCAAAGTTGCTTTCAATCGTATGAAGTAGCTTTCAAAGTTTCCATTATGGTTTTCAAAGTTTAATGGTAGGATATGATAAGTATTGATCTAACGATGTTTACTAGTGTTTGATTATTGGGTTTTGTGTGGAATTCAAAGTTAAGGGGACTTACTTAACAAAGTTTTGTGATTAGAGTTGAAGAGGAGTCAAGATTAGGCCAATTGGCCAAATCGCGAAGTTTGGCGACCTCCTCGGTGCGCCGAAAACCTCGCCTAACCAGCCCATAACCGATTCGGCGCATCCTCGGTACGCAGAGAGCACGCCGAGCTTCACAGAGGGAAAATCAAGTCCCTGGAAATGTCACCGAAGCCCCCACTCTGCTCGCCAGAGCGTCACATAGGGAAAATTAAGTCCCTGGTTTGCTCACTGAGACCTCACTTGGCACACCTAACAGCACGCCGAGCCTGACCATCTGACAAAAACCCAAAATCCAGAAAACCCCATCGGAAACCCTCGACGACCCCCTCGACTGGCCGAAAGGTCACCAAAGGTACACCGAGACCCACTCGGCGACCCCTCGGCTCGCCGAGAATGACTAAGTTGGTCTGTTTGTCATGAAAATTCATGGACATGTGTATTTTGATATCATTAGACTGATTCTGACATTACTTTTGCTCAATTATGTATGTTTAGTATCCTCACATTCTTATGGATCCTTTGGCTATAATTTATGGACATGTGATATTTTGATATGCCTTGTATACCATGTTTATTTTATGTCGAACATGTTAGTTAGCTATATAACACATTGTACACATGATTTGTATACTTAGTTAATGAGCACAATTTCACTTGCACATCATGACACCTTGTGATCATGGATTTGGTCTATAGGTTGACTCTTTGTATGTAAGTCCATACTTCTAGATTTTTAAGGATATTACGAAGATTTTTATGATTTGGAAATAATAGGTGAGGAGACTTGCACATGTATATTTCTGGAGTTGAGGGACTAGCTATCCCAATATACCTATTTGGTCCAGTGGACTATTAAAGGAGTAATTCCTGGTTGCTTGTTTATATATGTGATTCCCTGAGGAGTTTACAATTGGGATCCTTAGACTATTACCCTTGATAAAAAATAAGTAGAGGAATTGTTCCCTCTAGATCGAATCCCCTTAAAACTATGAAGCGCACATAGAATACATTATCCTTGAGAGTGCCTTGTATGGGGGGGATGGTTCGAAAAGACATCTTGCTCAAGGACAGATTGATCTTGTGGGAACTTATATATCAACATTCAAACAGTTTAATTTATTGCATTGCATATTAGATTGTTTGCTTGATCACATGTGGTGATTATACTTAGTAGGTACACAACCTGCATTAATAATTGAATCAGTCTCATGCATTGCATATTACACCATATTGCATCTTATACATTGTTCATATTCCACATTTATTGCATACTGATCACATATCACATATTTATTGTATATTGATCACTTGTCACATGATTCACTTGTTTATTTGTTTATATAGATTACCATTGAAGAGTGGCATTGCCCCTACTTCAATTATAAACTTTGTTAGACTTGTTTACTTACTAAGCTAAGTTTAGCTTACGCTTTCGAACCCAACATACTTCAGGACTTATAGATGATGGACGCAAGGACCAAGATGGTAGAGAAGGATGTTTTGAGGATATTAATCAATACTAGGGTTACTTGATTATTTTAGTAGAATTTGTAGTAGGGTTTTAATTGTTGTAGTTTAAATACTTATTTCATTTTCAGTAGTTAATAGGGATTGATTTGAAGCTGAGACTAGTATTCTTTTCTTTCCGCTGTTTTCTGTATGAAGGATGTTTTGTGATCGAGATTATCCTAATAACATTACTTTTCTATACCTTATCTTATTTAAATGTCCTTCCTTATTTAATGATTTTGGGTATGTATTATTTTTCAACTCCCATCTGGATATATAGTGAGAGTTACAACTTAGACTTGGGGACTCCATTGAGAACTCTAGGTTTGGGATGTGACAACTCATGTCTTTGCTGTTTTGAATATATGACTGTGAAATCATTGTGTGTGCATTGCATTAATAAAGAATCTGAAATTATGAGTTGTATTGACTACCCGGCTGAGATAACTTCCTTGATATCCTATTGTTGAGGCACACCTTGCTTGACCAACAAAGGACATTATTATGACTCATATTATGGCTTTGTCCATTGTGGGACTAAGTGTTGTTTACACCCAAGGTGAGGGAAACTCCTTAATAGACTTGTGGTAAGATGATCAATAAGGGATAGGCCTTGTATTGGGCTCCCAAGCTGAATCATAATAGTCACTTCTGTTAGTATTCGGATATTGCATGGCTCACTGAGGAGAGTTCCTATTTTGGATGCCTTGGATATGTAGCCGTGATAAAAAAAATAAGGTGAGGGGATTATGCCCTCTAGGTCGGAGTCCCTTAGAACTATGATGCGCACATAGAATATCTTATCTTTGACAGTGTCCTGTATGGGGGGATGGTTCGTTAAGACATCTTGGTCAAAGTAAGGTGGATCTAGTGTGGGACATACACTATTCGAATGTCAAACAACATGCATATGCATTATATGTGATTGTCGTTATTATTGTTATTATCGTGTATGATGCACTTGATATAATTAATCATATGGACTTAAGCATTGTAGACTTATGAATTATGACCATGATATCCTTAGGATACAAATCGTGTGAGATTTGATGAGAGAATAATCATTGATTGGTTGTTGTCTGCATATTATCATTATCATACATATTCCAGATTTACCATATTTATGATATAAATTTCGGACATATCATTATTATCATATATTTCCAAATTTATCATTATACCATTATTATTATATATATGTTCCCGTAGCATTGGGATATGAGTAAATACCTTGCTTTGAAGGTCTACTCATCCGAGCTTTCAACTTATGTATGTTTTATGACATATTTTTCAGGTTAAAAGATGATTGCTATTAAAGGGAGAGCTAAAGGAATAAAAAGAAACTTAAATGTAGAAGTTAGATTATAGGATTTATGTATCTAGATTGTAGTTTATTTTAGTGTAGTTAATTTGAACAGATTATAACTTTATTTAAATATTTATTAGAATTATTATATTATTACTTCCGTATATGTTTCTATATTGCTTTTCACTCTCATTGTGTTGGGGTGAGAGTTACATACTAAACCTTTTGGGTATCCCGAGGATCACTTCAGATTTGGGATGTGACAAATAAAAACCCAGATCAAAGTATCACATGTTGGCAAACAAGGCCAAAGCCTCATCCATAGGTACTTTATACGAAATAGTCATCAAATTCATATTCTAACACCACTGGAAGTGTCAAATAGGCATATTAAACATGCTCGTAAAATATCATAACAAACAAATAAACTTTTTAAGTTTCGACTTATTGCTAGCCAGCCACTGAAGTCGTCGGCTGCCTTAGCAGCTAGTCGTTGACCTTTAGCTGCTCAGGCAATGGCACAAAAAAAACACACACAAAGGGTCGGTGGCCTTGCGGCTAGCCGCCCCTCAAGTCGACTGCTTAAGCTGTAGCCCAAAAACAAACCTGTGGACGTTGGCTTGCCTAGCGGCTAGCCGCTAGGTAGCCAACCTACCAAGAATCGACTTTTTGCCGATTAGTTTTTTGGTTCCTTGGTACTCGATATGATAGAATTCTAGCCGCTAGGCAAGCCAACCTACCAAGAATCGACTTTTTGCCGATTAGTTTTTTGGTTCCTTGGCACTCGATATGATAGAATTTGCCCGTATTGGGGTCCCTTTTTGGCAGTTTTGAGGTTTGACATAGTTCGGCATTGGCATGTAAGAATCCCCGGCAATAGAATGAGTTGATTAAACCGAAGATCGTGCTCAACATGACACGATAAAACTTATGGATAATTGGTTAAGTATTGATTGGTTATCTGATTTGCAGGAATGTATTAACCCAAACTAAAATAATAGGGTTAATATGTAATTCATATAAATATAGGGGTTAATTTAAAATTTTAGTAATTTAGCTATTATGTTTGACTTTGACTGTTGTGATTGGTGGGTTGTACTGTAGGAAACTAAGTGCTTCGCACACAATCATAACTATTTAAGTTATAATGTGTGTTTGGGATCTCGTAGAAATTTTTAATCTAAATTAGTGGATGAGATTTAAATAAGGCTAATACTAGTTATAACTTAATTAGGATTCAATCATTAAAAGGAAGGATTCTAATTTAATAAGGATTAAGCTAGAAGGAACTAATGACTAGTCCAAGAAAGATTATGATACTTAAAATCAAGGATTGAGTTAAGTAAGAACACTTCATTTATTTTAATGGTTGAGATTAAAAGAATAGAATACTAATCTAAATAGGATTAAGATAATGATTAGTTCATCTAGTACTAAGACACTTTAATCTAAAGGTTAGGAACTAATCAACCTAATTTAAGGGTAGATAATTAAAACTAAGCATAAACTAAGGACTCCTAAACTATTAAGGAGACAAAACAGAAAACTAGATAAACCATAGGGTTTGACGTATGGACCATATCCCAGAGAGAGAGAGAGAGAGAGAGAGAGAGAGAGAGAGACAGAGAGAGAGAGAGAAGAAGAAGAAGAAGAAGAAGAAGAAGAAGAAGTACAACAACTGGAGTATAAGGAATTGCAGAACCTTGAACTAAAAGAAGAAGAAGAAAAGTGTTCTACTCAACACTAATCGACAAACTGAGGTAAGTATTCGGATTAAACCTTATTTTCGATATGAACTAGGTGCGTATGTCATATTCAGTGAGTATGACAAAGCACAACCATAAAATTCAATAACTTCTACTCTTTTTTCATGATAAAGACATTAATTTTCTGGTTTTTAATAACATACAAGTACCAAGGTGAGTTAAGTAGGTAAATTATGATCTAAACATTGGGTTTTATTCAAAATTGTATTTTAATGTGTGTGTTTTGATAAATTAATGCCAAAATAAGACTTAAACTACAAAAATCATTTGGGCTATCCTGAGCTTCGAAGGCCTCTGCTTAAGCAATCGTTTCGTTGGCGGTCAGTCGAAAGGCAACCGACCCACTGTGTGTGTGTGTGTTTTGGCCCCTTGCCAAGCAATCGAGGGAAAACGGCCAGCCGCCCAAGGCAATCGATCCTTGTCGGTTGGGTTTCGGCTGTCCATAGGCTAGCTGAAATTTTAGAATGTTCTCCGATTGACATGAAATTTTGCAAGCATGTTATATTTGACCTAATTAGACCATATGTGGTTTTGGAGTTGATATATTATGAATATTTTGCATATGTGCCTTTTTGTAGAAGATGTGTTATATCCGACCAACGGGTGAAATTTTGATTGGACTTGTTTTTTATCCTAAACTCATTATAGACATGTTTTATATCCCAAAATACACTTGCTCATTACATAAGTTATTTGATTAGTTAATATGCACGATTTTCTACACTTGCACAGTGGTCTTCTATGCATAATGACCATGAGTAGTCTAATGCTTTGACTTGACCCCATAATTCCATATTGCTGGAATTTATGGATATAACGAGTGTTATTATGATCTAATAATCATAATATTAGTGATGAAGTCCCGGATGGACTGATTTGTATATGTTGAAGGACTTTTCATCCCAAAATACTAACTTTGATATTTGTCTTATGAGAATTGTAGGATGGATGACTGAGTAAAATTCTATTAGTAGATTGGCTAATGTATGATTCACACATAACTGTTCACATTAGTGAAGCCTTGGGATTTGTCCCCGTGATAAAAAATAAGTGAGGAAATTGTGCCCTCTAGGTGAGAGCTTCTAGAAATTATGGTGCGCACATAGAATGACCCCTGTTCTGGCCATGTATTTGGGGGATGATTTTCATCCTGTTTAGCCAGGGGTTTGATTGGATTTGAACATATACTAATCGAACGCTAAACAACATGCATATTTGCATATCATATTATTGTGCATGAATCACAGGTGGTGGTTATATTTATTATTGCATGAGCATGCATTCATTCATTAATAATTGAACTAGCACATTTCATTGCACATCTCATCATATCATATTGTTTTATATCTCATTCAAATCATTATTTGCATATACTAATTATTCTGTTTTTGTATATGGATTACCATTGGAGAGTGGCATTGTCCCTACTTCAATCTTAAATATTGTTTAATTTGTTTATTTACTAAGCTAATTGTAGCTTACACTTTCTAAATAACATATTTTAGGACCTATAGATGGAGGACCAGGCTATAATGAAAAAAATTAGTTATAATTAGGAATTTGTTTGATGATTTCAATAGAATTTGTAATATGATTAGTTTGTTTTATGTTTTTAATGACTTATTATCGTTGAAGCATGAGACTAAAAGTATTTTATCTTAATTCCACTGTTATGGCTGGATATTATTCTTTAATAATATTAATTTCCAGAACCTTATTTTATAATTATCTTAATTAATTCAATGGTTTAGTAATATATTGCTTATCCACTCCCTTATAAATATGGGGTGTGAATTACGCCATAAATTTGGGGACTCCAATGAGATTTCCAGGTTTAAGATATGACAAAGAGTTTACCGGAGAGGAGATCTCCGTCCTGGGCAAGAGCTCATCTAGGGGGTTTTCTGACGTCCTTAACGTGTGACAGTTTCGAACGTAGGTATCGTTGGCGGTCGAGGGAAACTCGGCACGCCGACTTGTCGTTTGATGAAGTCAAGTGACAATGAGATACAGTCTTGTGAGTTTTCATATTTGAGTTGTTATTAATGAGTTGTTACATACGAATAGGATAGTTAATTGATCATTAGAGCACCCATTAATTTGGCAGTTATGTATTAATATGGGGAGTTACCATTTTAATGAGTTATGGGGTTATGGTTACAAGTGAGGAGGATGGTGACGCTAGTCATCATCGTAGAGAACCTCTTGGTCTATATAAAGCTTAGGAGGGCTAAGGCTAAGGGTGGACAAAAAAGGCACCAAGCGAGAGTGAAGAGACTGTCAAATTCTCTTGGCACTCTACACTTGGCTCTACACTTAAGAGATTTTTATTAGCAAATCTCCGGTATACTTGGAGATATTGAGAGAGAAAGCAGTTAGAGGATTTAGGAGGAAACTCATAAGGCGGTAACCATCTATTCTTGAGAATGTCCCTTCGTCAAATCATATTCGTAATCTATCGACCATGCCTTCTCGACCTGCTCCCCCATATTTGGTAGAAATAAACATCTCGAGAACAGCCATATCATACCAGTTTAGGTCCGGGTCTGATTTAGTTATCTCGATCCTTAGATACATGGGAGGACACACGAGCATCGTCTTCTACGTGGATAGAGTTCACCAAAATTCCACCTAGAATCTCAATATGTGGTTGCACAAACGATCTTATCGTGATCATTGACGAAACCATGCATTGTACATGCTGTATTCTGCAAAACAACTACTAGTTTGCTTCTTAGATGAGGTTTCTCGACATACCTCAGTCCAACGAAGATGAATCACAGTGGCTTTGATACCAATGGCAATTGTTGGTGTGTGTGATGACAAGAACCACATACAATAATACCCACACGCAAATGACCAGATCTCTGTATGAGAATCTAAGCAATCCATATCTGAAAAGAAAAAAAAGGGATGAAGAGAGATTCTCTAGGGTTGGAGAGTCCAAATAGTATGGAGCAATGTGGGAGGTGAAGAGAGTCTTCTATCTATGGAAGACTCGACTCAACTCAACCTAAGACTCTTTCTCCTAAACTAAAGGAGAGAGTCAAACTACACTTGTTTTCTCACCAAGCATGGACATCCTAATTAAAAGTGGGGACTTGGGTTGGCCCAACCGAGCTGGCCAACTGGGTCAACCCGGCTCTACTCGGTCTAAGGTATTAATACTTAATAAAATGCCTACTTAATTCGTTTAAAACCAAATGGAATCGGGTCATATATTTTCAATACTTATTTTGGTCATAAGAGAATCAACTTTATATCTGTTTTATATTTTAAGAGATATAAGAACTTATATTATGAGGTTATTTTTATTTTTTGACAAATAAAATATGTAATATATTATTAAGAGTGCATATGCAATAAATTTGGCAAATAAAGGGATATGGATGCAAAAAAAGCAATAACATATGGGATGAAGGCAAATTAGTACTTATTAAGTAAAAGTGTATTATGATCATTTAATAAAAATAAGTAGAGAAATTTGAATGTTTTAACGTTGGGTGTACAAATGTAACAATTACGATAAATAAATGGGGATAGATATAAATATAAAAAAATGTAGGGACATAAATACAAACAAGGTGGGTCTATTTGGATTGCAAGAATTTAGGGATGGAAATTGGAATTGGCATGTGTGACTTTCAATTATTGCGTTTGGATGACCAATTCCCACGGGAATTAAAATTCATGTGAGAAAAAAAGACACCCAATTCTCACGATTCATGAGAATTATAATCCCCACATAAACTCAGTATTTCGTTGGGGTGGTTTAAAAGGGTAACCCGCCCCACCCCACCCCTATTGATTCTGGTTTGGTAACCCATAAATTGGGTTAGGGCCGAGTTCAAAACTTGGCCCATTGCCATCCATGATTCTACGGACCGGACGGTCTGTACCGGAATCGGACCTTAACGGTCCGGTTCCAACCCGCGATACAAACTATTGTATTGCGAGTTTATGGGTCGGTCCGATGACCTGTACAACTGGTTTGACCGTTCTTGTATTTTTAAACATGTTTATTGTATGGTCCAGATCGGTTTCGATCTGGACCAAAGACCGATACCTCCAGTTCGGTGACCAATCCCGCCGATCCGGTGACCGGTTCAGCCGTTCGGTGACCGGCCTACAGATTAGATGACTGGTCCTATTGATCTGACCGATTTAGCGATTGATTCGACGATCGGTCCGGTCCAGTTCAATTTTTTTATTTTTTTTTTGAAATTGTGTGTTGTTGGTATCGAATCTAGACCGACCGGTATCCTTGTTGCCATCCCTATTTGCAAGAGAATCCATCACTCGAGTTATATAAAAGGTAGTAAAGAAAAAAATATACACTAACTATACAAATTAGATAAATTAAGCTCTGAATAACGTGTCAACCAAACAATAGAATTTCAATACATATGAATTTGAAATCATAAGATTTACAATTCATATGCATTCCAATTCTCATATATCTTTGAATTCATGAAAAGTGCAGGGCGTTGTCTCTCATAGCCATTTTTGGAGGGAAACTCAAAACGTTTCAAAGTCAAATGCCACCCAGAAAAAGTCAAACCCAATTATATATCACAGAGAAAGCATTAAAATCTACTACACATATTCCGACTTTTCTCATAGTTTTTGTCCGAAATCTCACCTGTTTATTTTACCCCAAAAAAAAAAAAAAAAAAAAAATCTCACCTGTTTATCCTCTGCAGATTCTCTCTTTAGTTTCTATTTTCTGCTGCTATGGATTATTGAAATTTAGGGTTTCGTTTCCAATTTTCGTTTTGTTTCCGCGTTTTGGAGATTTAGGGTTTCCAAGCAGAGAAGATGAGCAATTATAGTAGCGAAAGCGGAATGGATTTTCATTTACCGGACGATATATTGTCTGTGAT
>JAUPMG010056228.1:0-13699 GCA_031762675.1 Pachysandra terminalis | reverse complement strand
AATTACACTTGTTACCCCCTTAAAACAAATAATTACAGGATAACCCCTAAGCTTAATTAATTAATTAAATTTACACCATAAGTCTAATTAATAACTAAAGCAATCAATTAAATACCCAAAATAAAGGGATAAAAATTTTCTTAAGGGTCTAGGTCATTACAACCTTCAAGTATAACTCACAGATACCTGATTGACAAAAGGGTGATAACTTATCAAAGAAACATGCAAGAAAGACTGGTGTCCTTCGAACACTGAGGTGCCCTTGCTCTTTGGTGTGCATCCTTATCAACACACCTGACATCTCAGCCCCCTTTCTCTTGATTCTTTCTTTGTCTTATTTACAAATCACATTCGAAGGAAATAAATGCTCTAAATAGAACGACGCACGACAGTTTAGACTATCCCGAGACAAACTCTCCGGACTACATCTCTGTTGGTGCATTTGTATTGGTGAATTTTAACTTTATCAAATCAAGTATTTGAATCCTTGTTTATTACAAATTCTGCATCACCATTAATTGGCGACTCTGCTGGGGAGTTTGTAGTCTTTTTTCCCAGGAACTTCTGTAAGTTAGTTGTCATTCTGATAATTCAATGGACCCAACCCTCTTAAATGTTGTTCCTACTGTTGAAGAAATTCCTGAGGAACATCATGTAGTGACTCGGAACCAGAAGATTAATAGAATTAATTTCTATTCGTAGAAGAATTAAACCGGATGTCGCTGATTCCCAAAAATTAACTAAATCTGAGGAGTACAGTATAACAAAAAAGTGCTAAGAATTTTCAGAGGTTTTCCTCTAGAAGACAAGTTCATGAGGTTTCATGGCTGATCTAAGAGAAAATCTTGTAGCAAGTAGGCATTCAGATCTGGAACTCCCTCGACGGATATGAAGATTCGATGAACACAACAGCATGTCCTAATAGCAATTCTTAAGTTGAGACAAATTAAATAGATTTTGAAGATTCGATGAACACAACAGCAAAACAGAAATGCACATAAATATTGAAGATAATCCATCTAACAATCAGTTCAACCAGATTAGAACTGGTTTAAAAAATAAACAAACAAACAAAACCATCCACATCAACCGAGCCAGGCCAGAAGCATGCAAGTTTTCGTGTCGTGTCGGGCCGTGCGGCCCACTCGTACATCCCTACCTAAGCCTATCCCAAGCCCAGTCTAGCTTGAGTCATTTTGGAATTTTACAGAATAAAAGAAAATCAACAACAACATTGTTCAAAGTCATTTGGAAATTTACCTATCTTCCCGAACGCTGGGCACGGGACGACACGAATAGTTATCGGGCCGTGCCAAGCTAGGCCCAAAGACGCTAATGTTTGTGTAGTGCCGAGCGACGCGGCCCACTCGTACATCCCTATCTCAGCCAAATGTAGCTTGAATCATTTGGAAAATTACAGGAAAAAGAAAGAAAAAGAAAAAAAAAAATCACTATTACTCCAAATCTTAAACAATCATTTGAAAATTTACAGGGGGGAAAAAATCACTATAATGGATTACTCCAAATCTTAAACAAAAAAAAAAAAAAAAACTGAAAGAAAAATGATCCCAGATGTTCAAGAAAAAGAACAAGGAAGAAAATCCTCGTCTGGAACAAGGGGAACCAAAAGAACCATCATAAAGGAAAAGAACGAGCCCAAGAAAGATAAAGAAAAAAGAGTTGCCAACTCATGCATCCCCATTAGACATCGTTAAGGTTTTTTAGATTAATTCTATGGATTTTTTAAGAAGAATGATTAAGAGTTTCTTTAAGGCCTAAAAAAAAGGCTTGAAGGTGTGTTGAGATGAGTGAAGAGAGAGCGTATTTATAGGCCAAGGGTAAAGGTCTTTGGTTACTTTTGAGATTTTCTAGATTAATTATATGGATTTTTTAAGAAAAATGATGAAGAGTTTCTCTAAGGCCTAAAAGGAAGGCTTAAAGGTGTGTTGAGATGAGTGAAGAGAGGGTATTTATAGGCCAAGATTAAAGGTCTTTGGTTACTTTTGGGATTTTGAAAAGGATAACTTGGTATTTTGGGTAAGATAAACTTTCATAATAACTGCTTTTTATTGATTAACACTTTCAATGATAAAAAGATCAAGGATAAAAGTTTAAATGTCAAAGGGTTAGGTGGGGAGAATTGATATGGGTGGATGGCATAGATGGTAATAAAAGGTAGGTTAAGAGTCATTGACCAAGACTTCTCCTATGGATGGTATATATGTATTCCTTTTGACCAATATTATTTGGAATATATGGATTGGGCTTATCTTAATAGACTTGGATTATGGATTGGGTTAAACAAGAACATGACTAAAGTGTTTGGACTATATGGATTGGGCTATACCAAAATATGGATTTCTACTTTGTTAAAAAATCAATTAATAAAAACCCCATTATTGGCATATTTGATCAAATAGGCCCTTATCATAGTAGAGTTTAAATCAATTAATTCTATGTGTATCCTAGGGTTTTCTAAAGGTTGATTGTTGCTCATTTAAAAAGGATTCAAGTAAATTGACCAAAATTGGGTGTCTACACTTATTTGCTACAAATTGGGAAGAAAATGCCATAAATCCTCGCAAAATTTGGCAAATGGAAGGGACAATCACAATAAAAATTATAGTTTTTGGTATGGTCTCAACGATATTAAAGAGGATTTCCAAATGAGAATTTGAGTCTCTAATGATGAGCTTAAAACAAAAGCTATTTGGTCCCAGCTTCGATGGATGTACTTGGATTTGAATGCGCTCAAGTGGAGCCTCCAACTGCCTAACAAAATCACTATTTGAACAAATGTCGATAGAAGCCACTATTAGCAAAACTCCGTTTAAAACTTCATTTTTTTCAAAAAAAAAAACACGCTTAATTTTGATGCTTAAATGTTTTAAACTTCGTTTAAAATTTTATGTTGCAAAAAAAACACGTATTTTTCATAAAAAAAAATGTATTAAACATGTATTTTATATTTTACGTTTAAAACTTTTCAAAAAAACTCTTTGTTTTTCCTTTTTAGATATGAAAAAAGTAAATATGTATATTCTTTTTTTTTATCCAATGATTTTATTGAATCTTTTATTAGTTTTTATCTATTGATGTGTTATTTTCATTCAAAGGTTTAAATAGTTTTTTTTTTTTTGTTAACTTTTTTTTTTCTATGTTGTTATTGTGATTCAAAGTCTACCAACTCTCTCTAGACTTAAGAACTATGGAATAATCTTAGATAAGTAAAAACTAAAGCAAAAAATTAAAAAAAAAAAAAAAAAAAGTCTTTTAATAAAGTGATGAAAAGAGAAATGGACTTTAATTAATATTTTATTTCTTATTCTATTGTTAAATTTAAAAATTAAAATCTTTAATACTACATTATATTTTTTTCATAAAAATAAATATTAGTATTATTAAAGTTTCTTATAATAGTGAATGTAAATTATTTAGAATTATAATTAGTTTTTAGAGTAATACTATAATGTTTTTTTAAATTTATTGATAATTAACTGATAGTTTCACTTATATATGTATATGTATATGTATTTATCTCTACCGTATTAAATTTGAATAATTTAATCAAAGTATTTTGACGTTTTCATTTTATTGTTTTTTTTTAATCTTCATCTTTTTGAATAAAGACCATATTAAACTTGATATTTTACTGCCTCGTTTTTTGGCCGTATCACGTTTTGCTAACAATGATTGAAAGCCATTAGAATAACGGTTGGAATCAAATGGGTTGATAAAATAGGTCTAATTTTGCCCCTCCGAACTGAACTCACAAATTTAGTTATGATAGCAAAGTGGCATATTCTCCATTGCTTATTTAGTATTATAGACTGCGAGGTGCAACACAGGATCCTCTTCGAAATAAAGGCTGCACTAAGGACTTGGCCTATTAAGATAAAAGCTAGGGTTTCTATTTTTAGCAAACTCTTTGAATCTCATCTCACCTTCTCGGCTGCCCCATGAGATTCCCTGCCAAACCTAATACCATTTTGGTTACAAATGCTAGATTCCGTGCAGCTGTAATTCGAGTTAGATGTGTCCATTCCATGATTTCCCATCCCATCAAACAAATCGATGTAACCCTTTTATCCCTTCTAAGCCTTAAATAATTGTGCACAACAAGATTTACTCTTTATGCTAAAAGGTTGCCGTAGCATGGGCGGGTCATCGTCCCCCTAGCACATAGCCAGTAATACACGTACCTATTTATTTATCGTCCTAAGCTTTCTGGGAATGCGGCTACAAAGGGGAACCGCGAATCTAGCGCAGAGACAACTCGAACAATACATGACATCGCAATTGGAGAAAAACCGTCGAACAAGTTCTCATTATTTAGTGAAGGCAAATTTTGAACATAAGTCTTGAGAAGGACACCCCAAGACTTTATCACTATCCCAAATGGTACCTTTTTTTTTTTTTTTTCTCTCTCTTACCTCTTAAGGTTGTGCATAACAAGATTTACTTTTCATGCTGATAGGTTGTCCTAACATGGGACTTGGCAATGTATCTTTTGCAATCTCTCTCTCTCTCCATAACCTACAGTTCAACATCTTGTTAAAAAAAAAAATTATCATTTCATAAAATACCCAACTTCCATATTAGTTATGTCTCTTGATGTCAGGATTGGGTGACCTAATTGTCAAGAACTAACTAGGAAATAGAATCTAGCAAACAAATAAATATAGAATTAGTTATGTAAGTAAAACACTAGTTATTAGATTACAATTTTTTAGAATAAAAAAAAAAAAATCATAGATTTAAAATTGCCCTAATTTAGTATGTATATGAATACTTTTAGGTTTATATAACCCCATTCTTGCATCATTCTTGTATATGAATCTTTACATACCCATCTGCTATTTAAAGGGTATGATGAAGCAAAATTTCCTAATTTGTACAAATCTTTCGTCGATAATCAAGTTCTTATGTTTGGTAATCCCACACACACATATATATTGTCAAACCTTTGGTATTAGTTGTTCCGAACGGGTAAATCACGCGGCACATATTTTATCGGAATTTCCAATATCTAATGACATCACTTGTCGTTTTAGGGTCGAAAATGTCGACTCGACCAATGGGAGGAGTAGGTGAGATCCCTTAGCTACTAACTAAATGGCCTTGAGGAGACCTAAATCACATAATTATAAAATTGTTTTACTTTTGTAGATGTGTTCTGATATACCTAATCCATATAATCCTTTTTTTAAAACTAAATGTTTTCTTAAAAGGGGGAGGATAAGGGAGTGGTGTTTAGAGCTAGAGGATAAAAAGTATTAAAAAATAAAATAAAATCCAACCTCTCAACATAAAATTGTCTGCATGCTGAGTAACATATATATATATATAAGGTTTGTGTCTCTAAAATAAATAAATAAATAAATAAAATCTTTGATATTGACAGTTCAATTTAGAAATAATAATCTTACTAACCAACTATTTTTTTCCTTTTAATTTGCCCATACAAGAGGCTGCTAATATTTCCTTTTCTTTTGGTATAAATACATTTAGTCAATGTATAAAATATGTATAAAAATACATAATTTAGTACAATATATATACTTGTTCTTTATACATTGAATGGAGCTATGTAGTGAACCAGTTGAGATGGGCCATTGGATCATTTTATTCCAATTTTATAGGATGGCTAACATTCTTTAATTAAGGTGGGACCCATTAAGGATACCCTCCCTTCAAAATTTCTAATGTTAAATGATTATTAAAGATTATTGACTTAATTAAGGTAAGACCTTCACATAGTAAAAAGGGTATACCAAGACACAGGCTTGTGAGTAGGTGATGTTTCTGACTGGGAAGTTAGAATTTGGAAACTTGGAACCCTACCCTTATATTAATATATGGATGGATATATTATATAGTCTTTGGTTGTATTATACCTTAAACTACTATACAAGAAATGAAATCCTTATTGAATCGAAGCCATCTGATCTCTGATCAGTTGAGTCTTTAGTGATTATCCAATCAATTGCATGGTAGTAGCTTATTATGATACAGTCGATTGTATTTTTGCCACTCCTTTTAATTTTCGTCTTTTAAAAGTCTTTTTATTTATTTATTTATTTATTTTTCCAAAATCCCTTTTCTTTGCGGTTAGCTGCCGGACCCTATTTTAAGAGTGGTAGGAAAACCGGAAGTAAAAAACCGCGGGAAATGAGGGGGTCGGTCGGGTGGGACCCATCACATAGGGTTGACGGGTCTGAGATTTAGAAGCTCGGAGCCGTTGATTCTATTATTACTCCTTATTGTGGGTCCCATATCCTAACGCCCTGGATTTTCTAAAAGGAAGAAAAAGACCGACTGACCCTGACACGTGTCGATTTATACTACTACAATTACGTCACTTCAACGACAGATTCCAGTGTTCCTCGTCGATTTATTTTCCGGTTTGATAGAATTTAATGACCAAATTACCCTGCATCATTCCTATAATGACTTGAGCATCCTATCCCTAATTTTAATTGCCTATCAAATGGGAATTGTGAACACTTCTCCTCGATGATGAGATAATATGTAATAGATTTTTTTTTTTCTTTATAAAGGATAATATAGATTTAATCCTGCTGAGATGAGTTATTTTTATTGTGATTTTGTAGCATCATGTAGATATTTATATTTTTAATATATAATATATTAGGCTACGTTTATGATGATTTTCCATTTGACAAATGTAATAAATTGCAAACCATGCGGATCAAATTAGGCACCCGCGACTGATGGCATTGCATGAGTGCATGCACATATACAGTGCAAACATTGACGTGTCGATAAAAAAATTTATCTTTTTTACTTTTAGGAAGGATTGAAGAAAAATGCATTTCTGATAAGCACACCGACAAGCCAACTCAACGAGTAAGATATGCATCGATAAATTATTATTTTTTCTTTTTATATTTTCAAAAATATCAACTTAAAACATTTTTCAGAGAGCATCGGCAAGCCGATCATCGAATCAAGATGTGCCTAAATATGATCTTTTCCGACGCATGAGATCTCGTGTAATTGCTTCCCTTAATCAATGTAGATTGGTTATTATAAATAAAAAAATAAAAAAAGAAGAAATAAAAAAATGTGCATGAAATTATGAAATAATTTTGAGGATTCATGAGGGTATTTTTGGCAATAGAAATACAGTAAGATACTCGGACAAGGAAGCTTAAAGCGGTTTCCGGTAGCCCCCCAAAAGCAGTTTTCAACTTTTCATTTAGTCTAAGGCGGTTTTGTCCAATGGAAATATGGAACAACTTAAGAGAGAGAGAGATGGTTTTACCGTTAAGAGAGAGAGAGAGAGAGAGAGAGAGAGAGAGATGGTTTTACCGGTAACCATAAGACCGCATTATCTGAAAATTTGGTTTACAAAAAGTCGTCAGGTTGTGGGAGAGAGAGAAGAGAGATAGAAGAAGAAGCTCAATCTTTTGTTTATATGCATTCAATTCTGATCCATTTTATTCTTCTTTTTCCATCTCTTATTTGTTTCTGTTATTAATCTCTTCAATCAAGACCGACTCTCTCTCTCTCTCTCTCTCTCTCTCTCTCTCTTTATCCTTACTGATGAAGATCAGGAAATGATCATCTCCATGTGAAACAAAAAACAAAAGGCAGTTTCACCATTAATGGGCTTTCCAAGAGCTTTTGAAGCAGAGAAGGGAAGAACAACAACAACACCCACCAAACACAATTACAACTTCAACAAGACCAACATCATCAGATTTCTTATGGGATGATGCAGACTTCATCATCTTCCAATCCAGGAGGAAACTTCATGTAATTAAAGCTAAACAAAGATAAGAACATCCCATATCTTCAATTTCAATATAATCTCTTATGATGTTTGTGTTTGTGTTTGTGTCAGCAGAAGTAAAGAATCTGGAACATATGACTTGGGAGAATTGGATCAAGCCCTTTTACTCTATCTGGAAGGACAAGATCAGACATCAGTTCAAGAGCAAAAACGTGAGTTTTCTATCTTTTCTGAGAATCTTCTTTCAAAAGCTTTTTTCTTTTGCTTTTGGCTGGTTCGATTCTCTTTGGGAAAAGGCTTTGTTGGGTCTTTGGATCATGAGGATAGCATGTTTAAACAGATCAAATTTGCTTGTACATCCTTTGACCGGATTCTTTCAGAGTGAAATATGAAGAAAAAATCGATTTCTCTTAAGAAAAATAAGATGCCTCTCTCTCTCTCTCTCTCTCTCTCTCTCTCTCTCTCTCTCTCTCTCTCTCTTTAAGACTGACATGTCATGAGTTCCTTGCAGCAAATTCTGTGTACTGAAGAGGGTACAACGAAGAGGGTATCGATTTCTGCTTCTTCTTTTTTTATCCTTTTGGTTCTTTCTTTTTTCTGTTTGGGAAATGGCAGAGAGCTAAAAATGCATGAAGAATATTCCTTCCAACCCTCTCTTTCATGGCTCACAACTCTCACTTCCTCCTTTCAACTTTGAGTTCTGTAATAATTATCTGTATAGCAAATAAAATACAACAAAAAAGACTCACTCTCTCTCTCTCTCTCTCTCTCTCTCTCTCTCTCTCTCTCTCTCTCTCTCTCTCTCATTGGGTAGGAGAATAAGTGTTTCACGAACTCTTATCATTTGTGCAGAAAGCTCAGGGATCAGACCACCAACTTTGAACATCTTCCCATCTCAACCCATGCATGTAGAGCCATCTTCAATGGTAATACTACACTACTATACATATATCTCAAACAATATTTCCCAAAACTGAATATAGCCTTGTTAAGTTATACTTAATTTTCAGTAATTTTAAATGGGCCCTTTTTGTTTCTATTTAATTCCCAGGTAAGTGCAGATCTCTTGTCTCCAGTAAGTAGTGGTTCAAAGAAATCATCAGAGCCTTCAATGGAGTTGGCCAACAACCAAAGAAATAATAATGTTCCATCTAGGCCTGAACCAGGCAAAACAGTCAAGGTTTGATTTTATAGCTTATATTGATGCTTTTGAGCTTATATATTGATACTGATCAAACTGGTTTGCTTTTGCTTTTTCTTTCTATTTCAATGGCTGCAGAGAGAAGGAAACAGAAGGGGTTTAACTTCAAGTTCAGAGCAGGAAGGACCCAAAACACCAGACCCGAAGGTGGCTATTTCTGCTTTCTCTTGTGCTATATAGAAAGTTATTTGTAGAATAGTTTTAGATTCTTATAATCTTACTGTGTTTGATTTGTTTATGAGCAGACATTGAGAAGGCTTGCTCAGAATAGAGAAGCAGCTAGGAAAAGCAGACTAAGAAAAAAGGTAGTTAAGGGAAGAACTATCTGTATAATTAATCTGTTTTTTCTTCTCCTCCTAATTGAATGAATCAAATCCTCAACTGGGTTTTATTCGAACAATCAAATCTTCAACTGGGTTTTATTCAAATTAACAATCAAATCTTCAACTGGTTTTATACAAATATTCATTGATTTTTCTTTCTTCTTCAGTAATTAATCTGTTTTTCTTCTCCTCCTAACTGAATCAATCAAATCTTAAACTGGGTTTTATTCAAACAATTAAATCTTCAACTGGATTTTATTCAAATAGTCATTGATTTCTCTTTCTTCTTCTTCTTCTTTTTTTGGTTTTACAGGCTTATGTTCAGCAGTTAGAATCAAGTCGGATTAAGCTAACTCAACTGGAGCAAGAGCTGCAAAGAGCTAGAGCTCAAGTGAGTCTCCTATGAAGAAATAAACCTTCTGAGTTTTTAGGTTCTTTTTTTCTTGATATTTCTGTCAAACATTAAGATCATAAGCTTGTTTTGAATTTATGACTGTTCTTGGTTAGGGTATGCTATTTGGTGGAGGAGGAGCACTTATAGGAGAACAAGGTCTTCCTGTTGGTATAAGCAACCAAAGCTCAGGTTTTTCTCTATCCTAGCTATAAGCTCATCAAGTTCATTGCTTTGTTGCTTAGTTAGGTTATATATGTGTACTGATATATTCTTATATTGTATTTTAGATGCTGCTTTCTTTGACATGGAATATGCAAGGTGGCTAGAGGAGCACCACCGGCTCATGTGTGAGCTCCGGGCGGCGGTGCAAGAGCACTTGCCAGACAACGAGCTACGGCTCTTCGTCGATAACTGCCTCACTCACTATGATGAGATGATGAGCCTCAAGAGCATGGTAGTGAAATCCGACGTGTTTCATCTTGTTTCCGGCATGTGGAAGACTCCGGCTGAACGCTGCTTCATGTGGATGGGCGGATTCCGTCCCTCCGATCTCATCAAGGTTCCGAATTCTAACCCTCAAAAACTACTTAGTTACTAGTTCTTAATTTCAACTAACATTCATCTTATCTCATAAAATTCATAAACAACTACAATAACTATAATATTAGGAAGAAAATCATTTACGATTTACTTGGTGTGATAATTCCTGCGGTAACAATCTCTCGTCGCCACGCACACAGCAACTGAACCAGTAACTGGTTACTCCGGTTAAGGTGGAAGCCATTTTAGGATTAATATGTCTTTTAGGGTTTTAGATTGATCGGTAGTCGGTTTTGTTGTGCTTACTTGGCGTCATGTGATTGGTACCGTAGGAAATATAGCACCAAAAATCACAATATGCTTCCATAATAATATATATACAATATACATACATTTTTATCTGCCCTCTAAAACCATAATAATAACCCTAAAAAGTAGGTTGAATTAGGTAGTGAAACTCTCTCTAGATGACAAGAAAAAATGCATGAAATTAAGTCAATATATACACAGACGCATATATATATATATATACATGTACACACAGGGTGTATATATATGTGCACATGCATATAGTACAGGATAAGAGGAATACTTTTGATAAGATGTGGAACGTTATGAGATACTAGAAAGGAATAAGGAGCTCATTGCATGGTGTGCTTTGTCGGTGCACAAAAGCAAGTTATGATAATAAAAATCAATTGAAATGACGAAAGATATCGTGAAAGGCTTTCCATTAAAATGATCGAATGTGATGATATTCCCATTCATGCTAGAAAGCTAGATCTGTTACTACAATATTTGGTAGAGAGAGAGTAGAGAGAGAGAGAGAGAGAGAGACGTGTAAGCAGTCTCTTTCATATATAGATCAAAAACAGGAGTCTCTTGTTCTTGTGTTCTTCTCTTCCTTTTTTGTTTTCTTCCAAATAATGAAAAACAAAATAACAGCTACTACAGATCATCAGAACTTGAGATATGGGTTCTTACAAATTCTCTTTCCTTATTCCTTTTTATCTGTTTTCTCTTTCCAGTTGCACCATTTCAGATCAATCTGATCAGTATTTGTTCTTCTGGGTATTAATTATTATTATTATTGTTCATACTTAGATTATTCTGAATCACATTGAGCCATTGACGGAGCAACAGATTGTGGGTATCTGTGGATTACAACAATCAACACAAGAGGCTGAGGAGGCTCTATCTCAAGGACTTGAAGCTTTGAATCAGTCTCTCTCAGACACCATTGCTTCTGATGCACTTAGTTGCCCTTCAAACATGGCCAACTACATGGGTCAGATGGCTGTAGCCATGAACAAGCTCAACACCCTTGAGGGTTTTGTTAGACAGGTAATGGTAGATAACTAATCTATATATATATATATATATATATATATATTATAGCTATAGGGGGAAATGATAAGTTGGAATGGAATATTCTACTGCATTATCAGTCTATCATCTTGATGTGTATGTATCCACTAAAAGCTGGCTGACTAAGCATCAAAGCCATACAAATGGCATGCCAATATAGTGGGACCCAATACAGATATACCCTAATACTAGAGTTCTATTATGCCCGTATTGATATGATGTCATGGTCCTAACTGACTAACCTTCTGTCTCCCTCGTAGACATAGACCATATATATATATATATATATATATATATATAGATATATATTATTTATCTTTGTTTTTATTAGAAAATAATTCAAATTCCGTAAAAGAGTAATACATAGCCCATAAACACGTAAACTTGATATCATTGACATAGTAAAATTTTTTATTTTTAAAAAAAATCATGTGAGCTTATATAACGTCAGGTTTATATTATTTTTGTTTATTGGCTGCTGCCCTTCTCGTAACATAAGGAGATTTGAATCCATTAGAAAATATCTCATTCAACCTCACGGTTAAGGGTTTTTTTTTTCATCACATAGTTAGGGTTGATGATATATGCATTGATTGATCAAATTTTGACTTGAGAGATTATCCAATAGAATTGACTCAATGATTTGACTCAACCCAGTTCAAAAAGATTTGATTAGATCAACTTGTTAGTAACTTAGAAAACTGAGACGAGTTACTCGAATAGGGTAGGTGAGATTTCTACTTATTAACTTGTCCCATTTACTCGGTTGCTTAAAACTCATTTTGATTTGAGACACTGTTTTAAGATTTTATAATGAAAACTGACAAGTTGGTGACTCGGACTGAGTTATTGAGTAACTCAAACAAGTTGACTTCCGAGTCACCAGGCCTATCTGAGTTCTTAAACACTGGATTAGATCGAGTCAAAATAGTTGTTAAATATTGAGTAGCTTATTGTATTGATCCCATTCAAACAAGCTAGCATTGAATTAACTCGGCGAGTTTATTCAAAAGAGCAGCTGGTCTTTTTGTAGGGTCAAAAAGACCCTACAAAAACAGCTGTACCCATAAAAGGACAAAATTACCCCATCTTCCCACTTTATTTTGGTATATATATTATATATCATAAAACCCAGTGAGCCAAAGACGAAAAAGCCCCTATGTTCCTTCTAAATTCATCTTGTGAATCTGGTGTTAATATATATGCCAATGCTACAAGATTAACTGGAGGGTAGTTTTGGCACTTACAGGCAGATAATCTGAGGCAGCAAACCCTTCATAGACTTCATCAGATCCTGACAACCCGTCAAGCTGCAAGATGTTTACTGGCGATCGCCGAGTACTTCCACCGCCTCCGTGCTCTTAGCTCTCTCTGGTTATCCCGTCCTCGACAGGATTAAATTAAATCCTTATTCTCTCTCTCTCCATTTTTATTTTTGTTTTTTAATATATTAAGGGTTCTTCTGGAATCCCTTTTGACTGTTTAATACAGAATTGTAAAGATAGATAGATAGACTCAAAGACAGATAGATATAAATTAGATTGAAACAGGAGAAAGACTATTTATTTTGATCTATGAAGATGGGGGGTTGAAGCTCTCCTTCTCTCTCTGTCACAAATTTCCTTTCAACCATCCTGTTTTCTACTAAGATTTGAGAAATGAGAGGAGCTAGTAATCATTTTTGGCAGCCATTTCTGACTGAGAAATAGAGGAGAGAGAGAGATTATGAGAAACATGAAAAAAGCATTATTTCGTCCTTGTCTAGTAGGTTTAAGTCTTTTCTCTTGACGATGAGTTTCTTCTAAGGAGAGAGAAGAGAGAAGAAAGAGATGTGAATGAAAAGAGAAGACGAGTGTGGGAGTCAAACGTACATGTGGCTACTGAACTGTTGCATGCATGTTACATGCGTTCGTGTAACATGATATGGTTGAGAGAGTCAAACCAGCTTTCAACAAGAAACACCGATCGTAGATCGGTTGCGGGAGCGCGCGAGTGTCAAATTTAAAAATAACTTGTGATTCAGAGAATCTACTTAGCGTTTATATATATATATATATATATATATATATATATATATATATATATATAGTTTTTATGATAGAGCAGAGATAGAA
>JAUPMG010056189.1:0-27631 GCA_031762675.1 Pachysandra terminalis | reverse complement strand
TACGGGAGCGTCACACTCCTTCATAGCTAATTCATTTGTAGATTGTTTGGGTTTACCTATGAAGAACCTAGAAAGGATTCTTGTTGTATCAAATCCTGTCAGAGGTTCAGCAAACTTAGGGAAGGTATGTGAGTCTTGATTAATTATGGTAGGTGAGTCCACACTACCATTTGACCTAATTGTGTTCAACATGACGGAATTTGATGTAATATTGTGAATGGATTGGCTAGTTGCATATAACGTGAAAATAGACTGCCAGAACCGATTTGTGTCTTTTGTAACACCGGAGGAAAAAACTATAAATATTTTTGGGTCCAAATCTGGAATGCTAAATCACTTAGCATACTTGGATTTATGGGCCTTAGAAGAGAGGGGAGGATGGGAACAGATTCCAATCGTATGCCGATTTGGAACCGTATTCCAAGACATACCCGGACTGCCTCCCTAGAGATAATTAGAGTTTAGCATTGATTTAACAGATGGAGCAAACCCTATTACACTACCGACTTACCGCATGGCACCTACTGAACTGACGGAACTGAGAAAGCAATTAGATGAGTTGCTTGCCTTGCAATTCATTTGACCGAGTTCATGACCATGGGGAGCATCCGTTCTATTCGTGAAGAAGAAGGATGGCTCCTTAAGACTATGCATCGACTATCGGAAGTTGAACCAAGTAACAGTGAAGAACAAATACCCGTTGCCAAGAATAGAAGATTTGTTTGACCGATTAAAGGGAGCAAGAAACTTCTCAAAGATTGATCTCATATCTGGATACCATCAATTGCAAATAAAGGAAGAAGACGTACCAAAAACAGCTTTCTGAACGAGGTATAGACACTTCAAGTTTGTGGTTATGCCTTTTGGCTTGACCAACGCACCAGCGGCATTTATGGACTTGTTGCAAAGAATCGTCAGACCCTAATTGGACAAATTCGTGGTGGTATTTATCGATGACATCTTGGTTTACTCCAAAACCAAAGAAGAACATGAAGGGCATCTCCGAACAACACTACAAACCTTGATGGACCATCCACTATATGCCAAATTTTCTAAATGTGATTTTTGGCAGGAAAAAGTGAAGTTCCTATGACACGTGGTATCTAAGGACGGAATCACTGTTGACTCAAGTAAGGTGGAAGCGATACTAAATTGGGAACAGCCCAAGAATGTATCGGAACTTCACAGTTTTATCGGATTGGTGGGCTACTACCGTCGATTCATGGAAGGATTCTCACGCATTACTGTACCATTGACCAAACTTACAAGGAAAGACGTGAAGCTCGTTTGGGATGATGCTTGCCAACAAGATTTCGCAACACTCAAGGAGAAGTTGACTACAACACTTGTCTTGACTATTCCTGTGAGCGGCATGAAGTTCGTGATCTACACCGACGCATCATTATCAGGACTTGGCTGTGTTCTGATGCAAGAAGGGAAAGTTTTGGCCTATGCTTCAAGGCAACTCAAAACATCTGAAAGGAACTACCCTACACACGATCTGGAGCTGGCGGCCATTGTCTTCGCTTTGAAGATTTGGCGACATCACTTTTTTGGTGAGACCTTTGAAGTGTTTTCAAACCACAAGAGTTTGAAGTACCTTTTCTCACATAAGGACTTGAACATGCGACAAAGGCGATGGATGGAGCTGGTCAATGACTACAATTTCTCACTTCAATACCATCCGGGCAAAGCCAACATTGTAGCTGATGCACTTAGCCAGAAACCTTGAAGCCTCGTAGCACATATGTTGATGCAAGAGTGGAAGATGTACGAGAAGCTTGCCGAATAAAACATTGGAGTACATGTAGCAGATCAAGGAGTAAGGTTACGCAATATCCTTGCTAAACCATCACTCAAAATCAGAATCATCGAGTTACAAGCAAAGGAACCATGGATGCAAGACATGGCCAACGATGCCGAACGACCCGATTGGACCAAGGAGGAAGATGGAAGCATACAACTAAAAGGGAGACTTTGTGTACCCAACAATGAAGAACTGAAGAAGGAGATTCTAGAAGAAGCTCACTGATCCCGTTACCCAATTCATCCCGAAAGAACGAAGATGTACTATGACTTACAACAAAACTTTTGGTGGAAACGAATGAAGGTGGATATCGAAGAATTTGTGAGCAAGTGTGTGACTTGTCAACAAGTCAATGCTGAACACCAAAAGCCAGCCGGAACACTTCAACCTCTACCAATAGGGGAATGGAAGTGGGAGCATATTTCAATTGAATTCATTACTGCAAAGGACCCACAACAACCACAACATGATTTGGTTGATAGTGGACAGACTCACCAAGACAGCAGACTTCATACGAACGAATACTTCCATGAACACGGATGAATTAGCAAGATTGTACGTGAAGGAAATCACTCGGCTGCACGGAGTACTGGTCACCATTATTTCTGTTCGCGGTTCCCAATTCACTTCAAGGTTTTGGGGAAGTTTACACAAAGCGTTGAGAACACAACTCAACTTCAGCACAGCGTTTCACCCTCAAACCGATGGACAGACGGAAAGGGTCAACAAAGTATTAGAAGATTTGCTAAGAGCATGTATCCTAGACTTCAAGGGAAGTTGGGAGCACCATTTGGCGTTGATCGAGTTCTCTTACAACAATAGTTACCAAACGAGTATCATAATGGCACCATTCGAAGCATTGTACGGGAGACCTTGCCGATCACCCTTGTGTTGGAATGAGGAGTATGTTTACATTCCCCTAGGACCAGAATTAGATGCTGAAACAACTGAGAAGATCAAACTCATCAGAGATCGACTTGCTACGGCACAACATCGGCAAAAGAAGTACGCTGATTTGAGAAGAAGAAAGTTAGAATTTATGGTTGGAGATTGGGTATTACTTAAGATTTCACCAACCAAAGGAGTGTTCAGATTTGGTAAGAAGGGTAAGCTAGCACCTCGATTTTTTGGACCCTTTGAGATCATCGAGAGGATTGGAGAAGTTGCTTACCGATTGCAATCACCATCAAGTTTGGACTTAGTACATGATGTTTTTCATGCTAAGGAAATATCATCTCGACCCTACAAGTGTGATTGATTGGAAAAGAATGACAGTCAAGGATGATACAACTTATGAAGAGCAACCTGTGGAGATTTTAGATCGGAAGGAACAAGTGTTATGCAACAAAGTCATACTGAAGGTGAGTTCTATGGAGCAACCACGGGACTTCAGAAGCAACATGGGAACTTGAGGCCGAAATGCGGGAGAACTACCCACAGCTCTTCGATTAAGGTGAACGAAATTCGGGGACAATATTTTCTTAAGGATGGTAGGACGTAATAACCCAAACAAACCATAGGGTTAATGTGAAATTATTAAGAAATTAGGGGTTAATTTGAAACTTTAGTAATTGCTGAATTATTTGACTTTGACGGATTTTGATTGGTGGATTGTACAACAAGGAGATTGAAAACAACACATGCAATTTCAATCACTAAAGTTACACATATGGCCTAGATTTCGCAGTAACTTTTGCTTCTTAATCAATGGTTGAGATTAAAAGTTAAAAAGGTAGTAAGATTCTCTCTAAAATAAAATAAAAACTATTTAATCTAAAAGCTAAGGTTCTAGAAAGAATATTTGTAATTAGAAACTCACATGGTCTTGAAAATAATTGTAGGAAATCTTCTAGAAGTAAAATCTAAGCTTTTAACAAATAATAGTAACAAACCCATTTTAGAAACTAACACACATGGGCTGAGATTTTCATCCAATGGCTGAGATTAATGACTCTCAATCAATGGCTGAGAGTAAAGGTTAATAGTTACTAATTAAGAGACTCTTTAAGTGTCTATATAAACATAGGACCATTAGAGGTTAGAATTACCACAAATTCGTTGGAGAAGAAGAAGAGAAGAAGAAAAGGAAGATCAAATGTGTAACACACTACACCACATGACCAAAGCAAGGTAAGTATCCAAGTTTAACATAATTTATGTTGTTAATAGGTACATTGCTACTTTTCAATTGTTTTCCAAAAGTTTTACTTGTTTTCCAAGTTGAATGATAGATGGAGGTAAGTTTTCTTTATGCATTAGTTTAGGTCATATTTTTATTGGGTGTTATTCGGAATTAAATATTAACTATAGTCTTTTAACAAAGTTTAATGATTTGAGTTGAAGAAAGGATGAAATCTAGAGATTTTGGCTTAACCCCGAGCTTCGATAGACCCCTCGACATACCGAAGAGTCCACTGAAACTACCTAGAAGCGTTCGGTTAACCTCTCGGCATACCGAAGGTCGACTGAACCCAACAGAACAATATTTTGAATTCTGGAAAGTGCATCGAGACCCCACCGAGACCTAACCAAGACCCCATCGATCTCAAAGACCCATAATAGGGCATTGGAAAGTGTACTGAGCTGACACACTCGGCATACCGAGTTTGACAATGTGACCAACCTAGAACCCTTAGGATTTTCAGCAGACCTTTCGGTCCACCGAAACTCAACCGAGTCTATTCAACAGACCCCTTGGTCCACCGAAATTTACAAACTTAGGTTGTTTGATCTGAAATGTTAGACACACGCTTAATATGTTATGAATTGTTTGAATATCCTATTAATTTGGTTCGAATCTAAGTGTATCATATGTTCACTTCATATTTGATTTCGTTGTTTATATTTGCTATGTTTGATTAACATGCCTAACTTACTATCATGTTCATGCTTATATCATTATCTATGAATGCTATCATGTTAGTTAGGATTATTACACATTGTACACATGGTGGATAGGAACCTGGAGGTCATGATGGCTTGGGAGACATTTAGGAGTCAGTTCCGAGATACCTATCTCCCGAGCAGTTATAAGAGGCAGATGGCATCGGAACTCATGAAGTTGGAGCAGGATTCACTCACGGTTGCGCAGTATGAGGCCCAATTTGCACTGATGTCGAGGTTTGCACCTCACATGATCGCGAATGAAGCTGACAAGGCTGCCAAGTTTGAAGAAGGCTTGAGACCAACAATTAGGAAGAGAGTACTACTGTCACGCCCCGGATCCCGATGCCCAAATCCCTAGGTGTGTGGCACGAATCACGAGGTGCGACCTTCTGGTTCCCAACCATGGAACGTGAAACACCAAAACCACAAGAAAAGAAATAAACATCCATTCTTAATAAATTATCAGACTGTGGAAGTTCAGCAAAATTTCAAATTACATTTATCACGTGGCTTCAGATGAGCCTAAAAATCCAATAACAGAATTCAATTTAATCCTATAAGAGCATAAATCTAAAGTTCAGCAAAACATGTAAAATCTGCGTCCAACCAAGAGCTCCTTGCATTCCACCTCAACCTGCAACATGAAACGTTAAGTGAGATTGGAATGCCCAGTAAACATCAATCTTGTCCTCCATCCTTATACCACACCGTTAGTCCAAACCCACAATCATATCATGTTAAGCGAACAACGAAAAGCGACGTAATCATGTTATATGCATATACAAACAATTATGTTAGAAAGCACCTACAAGATAAAATCACTATGCAAGATGGGATGAATGAATGCGAAAACACAACAATGCTCAATACCAACAATGCAATGCACGTGATATGGATGCAGCTAATGCATTTCCTAGACCGGAGATTAGCCAGTCCCAAGTTTCCTTGGCATCCATTGTACCACAGCTGGACGACACTTTCATATCATCCAATAGCAATTGCATGGCATTCATTTTTAGACAGCTGAATGCTACACTCTTAAGTCTCACATGTAAATCACGGTTTTGTAGGATTCTCAACATACTGAGCTCAATTCCAGTAGCTTTTTTTTTTTTTATCACAGTTTAGGGATTTACATCCAAGGAGTTCCCGAAGGAGCCATCCTTCTCAGTTTAGGGATTCATACTCAAGGAGTTCCAGAAGGAGCCGTCCTTCCACACAACCAAGATAATGCTAACAAGTTGGCTTTCACGGGGCTCAATTCCCCATACCATCTCAACCATGTCCTCATGCATTCTTGATGCATGAGATGGGTCTCACAAGGGCCAATCACCAACCCACAGGAATCCTCCCAAGGAATCCCTAGCAAACCAATCCAAGCCATTACTACACGCTTGACCAGACAAGCCACACAAACAATTCATCAACACTAGTAGGACTCCCAACAAATAGTAGGATCTCCGATTATAACACCCTTTGGAAGCTATTTGTGCGCTTATACACACGGATAATCCTTAGGATACCATCACAGGAATCCTTTCCACAATCAATAGGATCACCGGTGATAATACCCTTAAGAAGCTGCCCGTGCGCCCATACACACGAATAATCTGTTGGATACCATAACAAGCATCCTTTCCACAAGTATCAATGTATTTCAATCAAACATATGCAGCATATTACAACAATAATCCAATCATTCAACTATCAAACCCTTGGAGTCACAACCCCAAGCATGGTCAAGTCTAAAGTCAATTAGTAGGGTAGGGTGTGCTGTGGAACTCAAAGTCGATTCCCCGTAGGTAGGCTAGAGCCTTTAGACCAACCTTTGATTCCCAAAAACCAAACATCAAACAATGGGCACGCTTCCCAAACTCAAACCAATCAAATTCCTCTACTGTGTACCAAAGTGCAGTCCACCAGTAGGCTCACGGGCGGACCGGTGCCTACCCATGACCCAAATCCTTCACAGAAAAGCTCTTTGTCGGTAGGCTCACCGGTGGACTGGTGGGTACCGACAAGTCACTATTCTAGGTTTTCAGCTTTGACGCACAGTTGGTGTTTTGGTCAAAACTTCCTAAATACTTATTGGAATGACCTCAAACCTGTTTTGCTGTGTTCCTAACGAATAGTGGAAGCTTACAAAAAAATATAATAAATAATATAAAATAATTTATAGGTTCTATAATCATGTGTTCAGGCTGTATTATTTACAGGGTTCTAGAAATCAACCAATTAATTCCTAGCTTACAACTAATCTACATACATGGATTATCACCATATAATCAAGATCATATCATATCAATTCACTCAAAAACCATTATTAGGAAAGAAATTAGAATACTATATACAATAACAACCATATTTATCATAATCTGAACCAATACATGGGAATCAAACCATCAATCATGAAATCAATGCAATTGTAATCACTTTGAGATTATAACACGCAAAAAGCAAAAAGGGATTCATGCATTCGACATAGTAGACGATCACGATGTGCCACTAGAATTGTACAGAAAATGAAATTTTCCTTATGCTAGATTCGAGATTCGACTTACTACCGATTCTACTTTCTTCCTCTTCTTCCTTTTCTCTTCTTCCTCGTCTTCTCCTCTTCAAGCTTGGACGGCTAGGGCTTTTCTGCCTAATTCCTTCCTCTCTTCTCTTTATAAACTTTCTTCTAGAACAAATCTGTGCTAAGTTACCAAAGTATCCCTAGGTTCCCATTTGGTCCAAATGATTACTTCCTAAGTCCAACCCATTAGTTCCAGCCCATTACACTATTGATTAATTTACTAAACTATCCCCATTATCTATTAATGCTTCATACAACTAATACAATTTCCAGCCAAATAAGTCTTTAGTTAATTACACTGCACTCCTCCAAGTTACTCATTAATTACCAATCAACCCCCAATTCATATACCATGTTACTAATCAATCCCCACTGCTCTATATAGTTAGGAAGCTACATTATTAAATAAAAAGAAAACTTTTCTCATTCATTTCCATAAACCTTCTATTAATTATTTTCATCCATTAACTCAGTCAATTTTTGAAACATCAATTATTATATTATATTTTCCAGATCCGGTTCACTACAAGTACCCCAACAATTTAGGACTTACTCGGATGTCCTAGAATGTGCAAGGATAGTGGAGAGGGATAATGATAGATATCGCAAAGAACAAGATGAGAAGAAGAGTAAGCATGATAAGGGGAAAACTCATAGGCCTAGAGACGTAGATGGAGAGCGAGGCATTGACAAAAAATGGAGAGTAGTAGATGTCCCAGCTCCAGCTCAAGATGAGAAACGGGGGGTAGTTGTCCCACTCAACTTTTTAATTTTTTTTATAGTGGCATTAATTTTATATTCCCCCTCCCTTCAAATTATTTTTTCCCCCCCTCAAATTATTTTTTTCCCTTTTAAATAATAAAATAATATCTATTCGGTCTAAAGAAAGTTCTTTTTATTAATAAAAAAAGGGAAAAAGGGGAAGTCTTTTCAGAAGAGAAGACGGTGATGTGAGTAATTTTGCCAGCGTCTCCACTGGCAAAATCGATTGCGCTAGAATGAAAACATTGAAGAAAAAAAGGAGGGTGGTGGGATTGAGATGGGGAAGGTTGGGTTCGATTAGAGTCAGACAGAAATCGTTATTCATTGGAGCTTTTGGAGATGAAAACCAAAGAAAAAAACAAAACCAGGTAAAATTGACCATATTCCTCTTCATTTTCATCTTCATCTTCAAAAACCACTGCAAAACCCTAGATAGAAACCCCATTTCTAAGCCATCCGAAACCCCATTTCAAAAGACCTGCAAATCACTCGTCATCTTCTCCAAACTACCTCAACACAGATCAGCCGAATTTGTTTCTACTCAAATTTTTCTCCTTAATCAGCTCAACACCCGAAGTACATTCGTGACTCACGAACAACATAATGCCGGTATAAGCTCAAGCTCCATCACAGCAAGGAGTCAAAGTATCTCGAGGTTTAAGTGCTGCCTCATCTTCATCACATGTATTTTTCCGATTTGGTCGTTTGTAGAATCTAGCTATTATTTATTATTTTTTTTGTATGAAAGAAATCATCCATTTTCTAGCTTGATCTGTCTCATAGTTTCCATTATTTATTTAATTGATATTTGGATGTTTTGATCTGAGATGGCAAACACCGATTAAATCAATGAAAATATCTGATCAAATGAAATCCGTGTTTTTATTTTGTCTCTTAGATCAACCCATGAGCATGTGACCATAATTAGTGGCAAGCTCTTGAGGAGACTAGTGTGATGCTCATTCCCAGCACGTCAGCCCCTCTTTTTAATGGGCTTGGATGGTTGAGAATCATTCTCCCATCTAAGGGCTAATGAAGGGATGAAATCAATTCTCCTTAGAGAATAGGGTTTTAGACTAGGGTTCCCTAACCCTAGTCTCATTTCTCTTTTGGCAAAGAAGGGATTTGAAGAACTCCAAGGAAGAAGGGAAGAAGAAGAGGATTAGCAAGGAACCACAAGCTTCTACCCAGATTTTCGTGCAAAAGGACTTGCTTGTGCTAGGTAAATACATTGTGTGCATTTATTTTGTATTATCTTGGGATTTCTGAGATTATTGTTGAACATTTTGATCCATTAAATGTTTAAAATGCTCATGTGAATGTTTGTGTATGATTCATCTGATGTCTTGCAAAATTTATGATTGAATGAGAATATATTTCATGTTATTAGGTTAAGTTTACTATAATGGGATTTGGAATGATGTTCTTTGCTTGATTCTTGGTTTAAATGTTCAAATATGATTATAATTAGCTATTGAAATGTTTAGTTATGTTTTCTCTTCATTTTTAGACTTAGTTTGCCAAGAAAACACAAACCCAGGTGGTGATTTTGTTTAGAAACGACAGATGTGCAAAACTGGGCGAAAAATCCAGATATCGCGTCTGTTGGCGGGTCCGTTGGTCCACCGATGAACCCGCCGACGGCTGTCGGTTGGTGAAATATTTGTATCGAGGGCACCAACCGACCAGAACTACCATTTTGTACATTTTGGTGGGTCGTCGGTGGAACCGACAGACTCGTCGACGAAATGAGCCGCAAAGTGGCCCTGTCGGCGGATGCGTCGTCCCACCGATGAAGTCACCGATAGGGAGTGTAGAAATTTGGTTGTTTGCGGTCGGCTGATGATCGATTCGCCGACAACCCTCGCCAACGAGTGTTAATGGATCCATCGGTGGTACCGACGGGACCCACCGACGAAGATTTACATTCCATTCTTAGGGGTCGGTGAGTCGCCAATACCAACAACACTCGCTGACGTGCATCGGTGGGTACGTCGATCCGCCGACGGACTCACCAATGGAGTACTTTTGAGCCCAGTCGGTGGGTACGTTGATCCACTGACGGACCCACCGACGAAGGGATTGAACAGGGATTCCAAAGGGGTTTCTTGTAAGATTAACACCCTGACCTGATTATGCTTGTGTGGCTTTATATTATACTTTCATTTCATACTTACTAAATGATTGAAGCATGTTTAGAAATGTTAAATTATGGTGGTGCATACATGAATTTGTTTTCTAATGTCATGCATTTAATGGCCATACATGCATGTGTAGTCCTTATAAGGCCTTGGACCACAGATTTCCCCTTAGTTCCTTTAAGAGTCGAGAGGACAATTGTGAGGATACTTGCGCTCTAAGAAGAATTCCAAATGACAGATAAAACCTCAGGAGTCCCATGGGGGACTATATGTACTTATATATCTAAATGATTTAAGGGTGAGGGATTAGCTACCCCAAGAGCCCAAGGATACCTATATATCGTATTATATATATAGGGGTAATTCAATTGGTAGTTGTGAGTGGGTATCGTGCCATGGAAGGAGGTTCACGAAGATAATGCCCTTGGACTATCCTGTTTAGATGTTGTGTCCCCGATAAAAATAAAGGCGGGGCATGAATTCCCGAGGGTTAAAAGTCCCTTAAAACTGTGTTGTACACAGAATCTGCGAGGCATCCTTAGCCTGGAAGGGGCCGTATATCCATGATTGGGATATGCAGTGTTGCAATATGGATCTGGAGTGCGCATTCCACCTCACAATATCAACGATATGCATTTCCATTCACGTGATTGCGTAGACCAATTGTTGGGTCAATATTGAACTGTTCATAACATTGCATATAAATGAACGGACCTTGCATCTATCATGGCATCCCATGCATACACAGTTATCCTCGTTAGTTACATTATATATGAACATTGTATTTACTGAGCATATAGCTCAAGCCTTCTTGGCTCCTAACATTTTACGGGAGCACTATAGGCGGGACTTTGATTTCGGCAGAGGATGCTGAGGTGGACGACGAGACCGTGGGTGTTTTTATAGTTTATGTTTGTTTATTTTCTCATCGGTCTGTATGTATGGAGGGAGATTTGGGATTAGGATCATGTTGACTCCTTTATACTTGTTCTATACTTACTGTTTGGGTGCCCCACTATTTTTGTATTGGGGTTTATCTTGTTTTCCTCACCTGTGCCCTTCTGAGGCGTGATGAGATCATATTTGATATTATGTGCTAGATACATGTTATACTTTTTATCACATGTGCTATGATTTATTCCACTGCGTATCCTATTTTGTCTGGGATTCTCTATACGTATTGTGGTTTTCCACCCCTTGTGAGTATACATTTGGAGTTTAAGTGGGTGAGAGTCCGGCTTCGAGTTCTAAAGCCAAGCTCACATGAGAGTGAGACACGCTTTAGAATTCGGGTCGTGACAAATTGGTATCAGAGCGTGATTACTTAGTTAGATTTTGAGTAGTAGTGTAGAGTGTGGAGGTGGTGGAGTTTGGTGATATTGTGGTTGTTGTTGTGCATTTGATGTGTTTGACTCTTGCACATGATGTTGAGAATAAATGTGGATTATATTCTCAAGTTGTCTTCTCACCTTGTTGTATGGTTTCAGTATGGTGGGAAGAAGGAGAGGCGAAGCAGCTGGAGAGGGCACTTCGAGAGCCCAAGAGGAGCAGGACCCCCAGTTTGCCGATGTGTACCGAGCTTTGGAAGATATGGCAGAGATGATGAGGCAAGGGAAGTACCAACAGATGCCTCCACCTATCGGGAATACAACTAGTAAGCTTTTGGAGAGATTCAAGAGATTGGGACCTTCAGAATTCAAGGGCACCACGGAACCGTTAGAAGCGCAGGAGTGGCTAGATCAACTAGCGCACATCTTTAAGGCACTTGAGTGCGAGGACACCGATAGAGTTTGGCTCGCGGTCTTCATGTTAGAAGGTGAAGCCCGACAATGGTGGAAGTCATCCTTGGCTACCTTGATGGAAGAAGAGGACTTCTGGGATCGGTTGAAGACCATTTTTTTGGAGAAGTACTTCCCTAGGAGCATTAGGAAGGAAAAGGAGATTGAGTTCATGAGACTAGAGCAAGGGACTACGTTGGTGGCTGAGAAGGAGGCCAAGTTCACAGAGTTATCGCAGTTCGCCCCATATGCAATCAACACTGAAGAGAAGAATGCACACCTGTTCAAGAACGGACTACGAGGGAGCATCAAGGCGAAGCTGGCGGTAAGAGACTTCACCCGTTACTACGATGTAGTAGATGTTTCCCGCAAGGTGGAGAGGAACAATGCCGAGTTCTTGAAGACCCGTGAGCAACAGAAGAAGCAAAACTGCGAGAAGCAGTTGAGAAACCGTGCACCTCAAGAAGGGAGTAAGAAAGACATATGCAAGAAGAGACGAGAAGAGCCGGACGCTGGAGCATCAGTATCGGTCATCATACACGGATCCCACCCAACCACCGCAATGTTACAACTGTGGTCAGATGGGACACTTTCAGTAGTCGCACCGACTGCCACCTAGGATCGAAACGACTAGACAGAGAGAACTTCAGCCGCGACCTCATACGGCCCCACAAATAGTTCCTGGGCTGCATTATGCTCAGCCCCCACTTGGGCAACCGCCCTAGCAACACCGACCGACTCCACCACAACAATTTCACCAGAGAGGGCCAGGGACCGTAGCACCGTCCCGCCAGCCACAGCAAAATTTCCACTAGCAACCTTAGCGGACCTACATGTCACAACCCAAACCAGTTTAGATCTGTGGATCTATAATCGGGTCGGATTGCGAGTCTCATCCCATATTGCTATGGGAGTGGCAAGCAGTATAAGAACAAAAGCGGAAGTATAATACACAGTTCAAATAAAATATAATAATAACAATAATAATATATCCTTAGCTTACAAATTCTGGAAATTTAACTAACTAATCTATATCTTTGATCTTCTAATATTCCATCTTTAGATTCCCATTCCCAAAACTCTCTTTAGTGATCTATCCTCCTTAAATATCTTGAAAAACAACAATGAAATATCCGTAAGCCAAAGCTCGTGTGAGTAGACCTTTAAAACAAGGTATTTACTTAACACCCAATGCTACTACAAAATTTCTATACAATATGATGATCTGAAAGATATATAATATAATAATGCCATCTGAAAAAATAAATGATGATGATAAAGATAAATAAACAGCAATATGTTCTCTCTCAAAATCTCACCTTAGTCTGTATCATAAGGATATCACATGGTCTTTTTATCATACTATATGCCTAAGTATATATGATAATCATATCTTGTGCATCGTACACAAGATAACATCAATAATGTCAACAAACACATGATAATGTAATATGCATGAAGTCTGGTATTCGAATGGTTCAAATCCCCAAACTAACCAATCAATTACATTAAGCAAGAATGTCTTCTCGAACCATTCCCCCGCATACACCACCACTCTCAATGCAAGATATTCTATGTGCCCATCATAGTTCTAAGGGGTTTCGACCAAGAGGGCACAATTCCCCCACTTATTTTCGATAAAGCAATGCAAAAATCCAAGGTGTCACATAATTAGGACTAATCTCAGTAGAAAAGTGAATAATCCGAATAACAAAAGGTTGACTCTTATGATTCAGATTTGGAACCCCATAAAAGGCATATCCCAAATCGTTACATCTTACCACAAGTATTTTGAGTCCCATACCACTTACCTTGGGCGAAACAATAATAATCTCTCGATGGAGTGAAAATAGGTATAACGTGCCTCGAGTCTCAGGCAGTATACATAATAATTGGTAAAGTCATAGAAAAAGCCTGCTCGGCCAGGATTTCATATGCAACTCATTGATTCAGGTCCATTTATTAATGCAAGCAAACACAATAACAACTTATCACAAATATTCACATCAACATGAACATGAACACAATCTCATGATACTAAGTTAATAATATTCACATAATATACCCATAATTAGATGGTCTGGAGCACAAGGTGCATGATGATGGAATTATACATAATATAGTTTAATAAAGTAAGTTTTATGAAATTAAGATGTTCTCACAACAAGGTTCTGAAATCGTCAAGCAAAGCTAAAATCTCATTCATAATGCAAGCAACAGTTTACATATCAAATCTCATAATAACAAATACACAATTGACCTCATTAAGTTTATAGGGTTACTTATATCATTTAGAGGGTTAAGAGGGTCATGTTAGTTCATATGAATTATTGAAATAATTTAGATCAAAGGATAATTTAGTGGCTGGTCCAATAATCATTGGAAAAAGGAATGGCTAATTCAGTGTAGTAAAGGATTGGTCAAGGTAGCAAATTGAAAGGTTAATTGTAGTGAAGGAATGACTCAACATGGTGAAGGAATGGTTAAATTATTTACTTGATGATCGTGAAGGGAGAGTTCCAGCGGCAGGGTTCCGGCACACCGGTTGGGTCCTCCAAAAGGGCATTGGCTGGCTTGGCTCAACCGGTAGGGTCCCGACAGGATGCCGGCACACCGGTTGGGCTAGGCTAAATGGTCAAGCTATGTCAAGGCAACCGGTAGGGTCCAACCGACACCCCTGGATTGGTGTCCGGTAGGCTAGGCATTGACCTGCCCTTCCCAGATCATTGTCTTCGGCAGTCGGCAGGCTAACCGGCACACCAGTTAGGCCGCCGGTTTAGGGGAAGTGGATTTAATAGGATTTTACATGGTGGTTCATCTAAACCTCCTAGAGATTCGTGCATCATTATTTGGTCAAATTATCCACTAGATAATATCAGATATTAAGATTATTTATAAATCTTGATTCTTGGTTTATTTAATGATTAAATCTTTAACATGAAATACCTAAGCGATTAATATCATGCAATCTTTCTGGGATTTATTAGTATGATCGTGGGGAAGGGTTTACATGCATGAAAGATTGAAATTCCCCAAGATATGACAATAGATGGAGAATAAAGGAAAACTCACAATGAAGATGCGGAAGATTTGCTTTCATTGATGATCTGCTAATGTTCTTCTAGTTTTCTGGTTTCTTAATCTTTTTCTTGTTCTTCCTATATGATCCTATCAATTTAGATGTGTTTCTAAAGTTTAATTTGCTTAGTTAGTATTCTTTAACATGTTTTAGGAGTTAGACTTGTATTATGATTGTTAGTTGTAGTTTATCTATAAGTCAAAAGTCTTATCTTGATTTTTACATAGTCCTTAAGTTACCTTACGGATTTAGCACGAAAATTAGGTATTAAATAATCTAATTAGGCTGTAATAAGTTCAATTGGGCTTTAGTCTTAATGAGCCTTACTTTAGTCCAGCTTAATTAAATATTATAGTTAGGTCTTGTTTGGCTCTTACTGATTAATTCATTAACATGTTTCTAGTTAAGCTATAAAGTTTAGTTAATGAGCCTAATTATTTTATTATAGTTTATAATATTAGTCATACATTAATTTAATGATAACCCTAGGTTAGTTTCTAGGAGTGAAGGGTGTAATTACTATTTTACCCTTTATGTCAAGTTCATTTTAATATGTATTTTTCAGGTCTTTACACTCTATCCTGCTTAAGAGAATTTCATTCTTGAAATTAATCTAAGTGATCTATTTGATTTTACTTCAATAAGATTTTTAAATGTTATATTTCTATTCTATGAAGTTGGTGATACGTAATTTAAATTAATTTTTTTTTAATTTGTGATTTAATAATAAGTGTTCATATTCTACTATAATTATTTGTCTTCGTTTATTAGAGTATTAAAATCATGAGTCCATATTTTTGGTTTTTCCTTATTTCATTCTTAATATGTTTGTAAGGTAAATAATATGTGGATGAGTTATTTATCTAAATTTCCAAATTATATATATAGGGATTACATAGATTCCATAGTAGTTATTTGTTTTAAGAGTGTGTGTGACAATTTGTGTTATAAAGTAATAATCCATGTTTCTAGGTTTCAAAGTTAATTATTGCTTAAAATATATATGTTGCTTGGTTGAGTAGATTTTTGCTTACTTTTTTATTTTATTGTTTTACTTAATTATCTCTTATAAATCTTAATGGAAGCAAAAGGAAGGAAAGATGGAAATTTCATACATCATAGGGAAAAACTTACAAACAAGAAAGTGAAGGAGTACATAATCCAACTGAAACAACTATTACAGAGGAAAGGAAAGCAAATGCCCTAAGGCTACAATGAAACTCTAAACACACTGTAAAGAACTACAACAAACATCAACTAGAAACTAGAAATAACAACTAAAGAAAACGCCATGATCAAAAGACTGCTGATGGTGATGAAGATGGTGGTGATGGGGATGAAATTGCTGTAGGAGGAGTTACAGTAGGTGGGGTAGCATCATTTGATCTCCTGCAGCCGAAGATCCTCATAACATAGCGAAGTGTTTTGTCCATGTTCTTTTGGAGCTTGGACATATCCTGTCTACTCTTCCTCAGCTCGGTACGAGTCTCCTCGAGTTCTGCACGGCTCCTCATAAGCTCTGAAGTAATCTCCCACCTAGAATCACTGCTGTTCCTTTCTACAACTTTCAATATGTCCTCTACACTCATGTCCCTCCTGGTATAGTGATGTGGAAGAGGAGGAACACTTGTGCTAGGCCCGACTGATACAGATCATCGGAGATGAACCGGAGTAGTTGGCTCTGGAGGTGCCTGCTCTTGAGGAAAGCCGGGCTGCTTAAAAAGTATTTCTGGAACTTCCCTGGGCATCTCTTTCAAGTTCATGAGGCTCAGATGTCGATGAGTCAGAGGTACGATGGTGACGGCATGGTCTTTGTGAGGTAAAGTCAGCATCCTTCTCCTAGCTAGCTCACACATCAGATATGGGAAAGGTAAAGGTCCTTGTTTCGTACTCTTCACATACCTGATGATATGGTGGATGATGATGGATGGAAGGCAAAGCAGCTGACCAGTAGCTACTAAGTACATGATCTGAATCATGGTGGTACTGTGCTCGGTCTGGTTTCTTTGCCTAGGGTAAACATTCTTAAGAAATATCTTATGGAGGATGCGGTATGTAGGAAGAAGTCTAGTGGCAATAAGGGCTCTGTCCTTATTCCATGGGAAATCCTCTCCACATAAGACTTGATTGATCATTGGTTTCCCTGCAGGGTCCAAAATTGGAAGATTTGTGAAGTTGTTCATAGGGACTTTCAAAATTCTAGAAACTAATTTAAGGTTTAGAATATGGGTTTGGTCAAGAATGGCAAAGGTGATGGTAATAGAGTTAGTATCGTACCCAGTAATGAAATCATACATCTCTTGAGCCAAGGAAGGGTAAGCCTTCCACCCCAAGATAATATGGGTACCCAACCCAATGGATGTAAGGTTTCGACTACTCGGTACGCGGCTGCATGGTTGGGGACGGTTTGTCTCTCTCATAGGATGGACCTATTCCTATACACGCTAGGAGTGTTAGGGTTATCAGTATGATGAATCTCTAGGTTAAGTTTTTCTTTTTCTACTTCTTCTTCTTCTTCTTCTATTTTTTGCATATAATCTTCTTCTTCCTGGGGTTCAGGTGATGGTGGTCTCCTAGAGGAAGAAACCCTAGTTACTCTAGAGGTTCTAGAGCTCTCAAGTTGCTGAGATCTATGCGTTCTCTTGGTTCTAACCATTGCTCTAGATTTAGGGAAATGGAAGAAGCTAAAGAAATCTTAAAATCTAGAAATGAAAAACTAGGTTAAAGAACTTACAACACGATTTGATGATCAAGAGAGGTTGAATGAGCTCTAGAACACTTGGAAATGGGTTTGAAGGCTGTTTCTAAGATTTGGTTGTAGTTAGAATTCGAAACATGAGGAGAAACAAGGGTTTTATAGCGAACCGGCAAGTCCCGACTTGATACCGGTAGCTGCCAGTGTGCCGATTAGACTACCGGTGGGGAACTTCCTTTTTAAATTAAAATTTTAATTTTTGTTAATTATAAGTAAAATATAACAAACAATAATATCACAAATTACCCTCCAAGCATTTTCCAAAAACTAATTAGTTGAGCAATAAGTCTCAACTAGTTACCAGGTCAGAATTTGGATCAAAACTTAAAATATGTGTTCTTCGCAAATACGGATCCAGCTTAATCTTTAGGTGATTATATCCAATTTATGTTATTCTATAAGTAAAATGATTCTTTTAAACATACATATAAATATTATTTATTTATTTTATTATTAATATATAAATATATAAATACACATATTTAAAATATATACATGTATATAATCTAATTCCTACCTATTTTTCAAGTTATTTAATTCAATATGTTTGCAACCATATTGACTTCAATTCCAGGAAAAATAGTTGGTTTTAGGGTTATAATTAATTCAAAATTATAGCAATCAACAAAACATAAGCTTTTGATTATCATGTTCTTTAATAACATGGTAATCCAGTATACTTAACATAGACTTTATCCTTATAACACAACCATCAGATTTTCCAGAATTATTGGATCCTCCTATTTCCAAAACATCCTTCTGGAATCGATAATAAGGATGCACACAACTTCAATCAATCTTCTTATTCTCACTCCCTAATATCTAATTCCCTTATTCCCCTTATAATTCCTTTATCTTATTTGTTTATTTAATTTTATTCCTAGTCCTACTCCCTACATATTTTAAATCATTTATTTTAAATTTTATTAGAACTTAGGCTCTAATACCACTTTTCTCACAACCCAAACCAGTTTACATTCGTAGATCCATAATCAAGTCGGATTGCGACTCTCACCCCATATTGCTATGGGAGTGGCAAGCAATATAAGAACAAAAGCGGAAGTATAATACACAGTTCTAATAATAATAATAATAATAATAATAATAATAATAATAATAATAATAATAGTATCCTTAGCTTACAAATTCTGGAAATTTAACTAACTAATCTATATCTTTGATCTTCCAATATTCCTTCTTTAGATTCCCATTCCCAAAGCTCTCTTTAGTGATTTATCTTCCTTAAATATCCTGAAAAACAACAATGAAATATCCATAAGCCAAAGCTCGTGGGAGTAGACCTTTAAAACAAGGTATTTACTCAACACCCAATGCTACAACAAAATATATATATACAATATGGTGATCTGAAAGATATATAATATAATAATGCCGTCTGAAATAATAAATGATGATGATAAAGTTAAATAAATGACAATATGTTCTCTCACCTTAGTCTAAATCATAAGGATATCACATGGTCTTTTTATCATACTATATGCCTAAGTCTATATGACAATCATATCTTGTGCATCATACACAAGAAAACATCAATAATGCCAACAAACACCTGATAATGCAATATGCATGCAGTCTGGTATTCAAATGGTTCAAATCCCCACACAAACCAATCAAGTACATTGAGCAAGAATGTCTTCTCGAACCATTCCCCCGCATACACGGCCACTCTTAATGTAATATATTCTATGTGCGCATCATAGTTTTAAGGGGTTTCGACCAAGAGGGCACAAATCCCCCACTTATTTTCGGTAGGGCAATGCAAAAATCCAAGGTGTCACATAATTAGGACTAACCACAGTAGAAAAGTGAATAATCCGAATATCGAAAGGTTGACTCTTATGATTCAAATTTGGAACCCCACAGAAGGCATATCCCAAATCCTTTCATCTTACCAGAAGTATTTTGAGTCCCATATCACTTACCTTGAGCGGATAAATAATAGTCTCTCAATGGACTGAAAAATAGGTATAATTTTCCTCGAGTCTCAGGCAGTATACATAATAATTTGTGAAGTCACAGAAAAAGCCTTCTCGGCCGGGATTTCATATGCAACTCATTGATTCAGGTCCATTTATTAATGCAAGTCAAACACAATAGTAACACATCACATATATTCACATCAGCATGAACATGAGCACAATCTCATGATACTAAGTTAGTAATATTCACATAATATATCCATAATTTGATGATCTGAAGCACAAGGTGCATGATGATGGAATTATACATAATATAGTTTAATATAGTAAGTTTTATAAAATTTAGATGTTCTCACAATAGGTTCTAATATCGTCAAACAAAGCTAAATTCTGATTAATAATGCAAGCAACAGTTTACAGATCAAATCTCATAATAACAAATACACAATTGACCTCATTAAGTTTATAGGGTTACTTATATCATTTAGAGGGTTAAAAGGGTCTTATTAGTTCATAGGAATTATTGAAATAATTTAGATCAAAGGCTAATTTAGTGGCTGGTCCAATAATCAATGGAAAAAGGAATGGTTAATTTAGTGTAGTAAAGGATTGGTCAAGGTACCAAATTGAAAGGTTAATTGTAGTGAAGGAATGGCTCAACATGGTGAAGGAATGGTTAAATTATCAATTTGAAGGAAGAAAATTAATATTGTGAAGGGAGAGTTCCACCGATAGGGTTCCGGCAAGCCGGTTGGGTCATCCAAAAGGGCATTGGCTGGCTTGGCTCAACCGGTAGGGTCCCGGCAGGATGCCGGCATACCGGTTGGGCTAGGCTAAATGGTCTAGCTATGTCAAGGCATCCGGTAGGGTCTAACCGGCACCCTGGATTGGTGTCCGGCAGGCTTGGCAGTGACCTGCCTTGCCTAGATTATTGTGTTCTGCAGCTGACAGGCTAACCGGCACACCAGTTAGGCCGCCGATTCAAGGGAAGTGGATTTATGGTGTAGGATTTTACATGGTGGTTCATCTAAACCTCCTAAAGATTCGTGCATCATTATTTGTTCAAACTATCCATTAGATCATATTAGATATTAAGAATATTTATAAATCTTGATTCTTGGTTTATTTAATGATTAAATCTTTAACATGAAATACCTAAGCGATTAGTATCATGCAATCTTTCTGGGTTTTATCAATAAGAACACAGGGAAGGGTTTTACACGCTTGAAAGAATGGAATTCCCTAAGATATGACATTAGATGGAGAATAAATACACAAGAATAAAGAAAATGTCACAATGAAGATGCTGATGATTTGCTGCCATTGATGATCTGCTAATGTTGTTCTAGTTTTCTGGTTTCTTAATCTTCTTCTTTTTCTTCCTAGATGGTCCCACGAATTTAGATGTGTTTCTAAGGTTTAATTTGCTTAGTTAATCTTCTTTAACATGTTTTAGGAGTTGGACTTGTATTAGGATTGTTATCTGTAGTTTATCTATAAGTCTAAAGTCTTATCTTGATTTTTACTTAGTCCTTAAGCTACCTTATGGATTTAGCACGAAAATTTGGTATTAAATAATCTAATTAGGCTTTAATAAGTTCAATTGGGCTTTGGTCTTAATGGGCCTTACTTAAGTCCAGCTTAATTAAATATTCGAGTTAGGTCTTGTTTGGCTCTTACAGATTAATTCATTAACATGTTTCTCATTAAGCTATAAAGTTAGTTAATGATCCTATTTCTTTTATTACAGTTTATAATATTAGTCAGACATTAATTTCATGATAACCCTAGGTTAGTTTCTAGGTGTGAATGGTGTAATTACTATTTTATCCTTTATGTCAAGTACCACTTGATGATGAGGCGAAAGAACCCAAGATGCCAGGAGGTGTGATGGAAGGTACCCTACCACTTTTCTCGACTCATGCACTTGTACTTTTCGACACCGGTGCATCCTATTCATTCATCTTGCATGATCTTGCTTTTACTTTGGGTTTGAAATTTTGTCTCATGAACCCTAGCTTGAATTTACAGAACCCTGTGGGAGGTCCCACTTCTCTGTGTAGACTGTGTATGTCTTGTCCCGTTTCTATGGGAGAGACTGAAACATCAATTGACTTGATTGTTTTGAATATGAGTAGTTTTGATGTGATTTTGGGTATGGACTGGTTAGCAGCATACTGAGTTGCAATTGATATTTATAGTAGAGTTATAACCCTCATGTTTCCTGGAGGGCTGCCTGTCAGAGTCAAGAGGCTTCGACCTGATCTGTTTGATCAGTTAGCCGTGCTGTACTTGTGGTCCATAGAAGGGAAACTCGGTTTCGAGAATATCCCTGTTGTTTGTCAGTTCGGGAACGTCTTCCAACACATCCCTGGTTTGCCACCTAGGAGGGAAGTGGAATTTTCCATCGACCTAGTGCCAGGTACAAACCCTATTGCTTTACCAACCTACAAAATGGCGCCTACCGAGTTGAGAGAACTCAAGCTTCAGTTGGACGAGTTGTTGCGGCTGGATTTTATACGCCCGAGTTCTTGAGCATGGGGAGCTCCAGTTCTTTTCGTCAAGAAGAAAGATGGAACCCTGAGATTGTGTGTGGGTTATTTTCGGCTGAACCAAGTCACCATCAAGAACAAATACCCATTGCCGAGGATGGAAGAACTGTTTGACCAGCTAGCCCGATACTTCTCCAAGATTGATTTGAGGACGGGCTACCATCAGTCCGGATCAAAGAGAGTGGCATCCTGAAGTCTGCCTTCAGGACCCGCTATGGACACTTTGAGTTCGTAGTCATGCCGTTTGGATTGACGAATGCCCCGGCCGCGTTCATGGATTCGATGCATCACATGTTCAGACCCTACCTTGACCAGTTCATCTTAGTTTTTGTTGACTACGTCCTCATCTATTCGAAGACCTGGGAAGAACATGAGGACCACCTCTGGATCACCTTGCAGACTTTGGAAGATAATTAGTTGTACGCCAAGTTCAGCAAGTGCGACTTCTGGCAGGACGAAATGAAGTTCTTGGGACATGTTGTCTCCAAGGAGGTATATCAGTGGACCCCGTGAAGGTGGAAGCGGTGATGGACTGGGAGAGACCCAGAAACGTGACCGAGGTTCACAACGTTTTGGAACTCGCTAGTTATTATCTACGTTTCATTGAAGGCTTCTCTCGCATTGCAGTACCTCTCACTCGCCTCACCAGGAAGGACGTCAAATATCAATGGACAGAAGAGTGTGAGATGGCTTTCCTAGAACTGAAGGAGAGATTGACTATCGCTCTAGTTTTGACACTTCCATGAAGTGGAGTTCCATTTGAGATCTATGCTGACGCATCACTGTTGGGATTGGGCTGTCTATTTATGCAAGATCGGAATGTTGTTGCATCTAGACAGTTGAAGATCCATGAGAAGAACTATCAGACACACGACTTGGAACTGGCTGTCGTTGCCTTCGCCCTCAAAATATGGAGACATCACTTGTATGGCGAGACATTTAAAGTCTTTTCGGACCACAAAAGCTTGAAATACCTTTTCTCCCAGAAAGAACTGAATCTGAGACAACGTAGGCGGATGGAGTTGATGAATGACTACGACTTCACGCTACAATATCATCCCGGGAAGGTGAACGTAGTGGCCAACGCTCTCAGCAGGAAACCGAGAAGTCTACTTGCACACCTCCTAGTTCAAGAATGGAATCTACTTGAAGCCCTATCAAATGTGGGAGTCAGAGTGGATATCCGTGAAGGCATAGTAAGATTGTTCACACTTGTCATCAAGCCAAACTTGAAAGACAGAATCATAGAAGCATAGAGGAGCGACGAGTGGCTGCAAGGTTTGGCCAGAGACAATCGTAATCCAGATTGGTCTGTTGAAGAGGATGGCAGTATCAGAATGCAGGGCACATTGTGCATACCCAACAACGAATAGTTGAAGAATGAGATTTTGAGAGAGGCTCATAGATCACGCTACTCGATACACCCGGGCAACACCAAAATGTACAAGGACTTGAAGAGATACTACTGGTGGAGGAAGATGAAAGCGGAAAACGCCAAATTCACTTCTTGCTGTGTAGTGTGTCAGCAAGTCAAGGCAGAGCACCAGAAGCCAGGAGGTACACTTCAGCCGCTACCGATCAGAGAGTGGAAATGGGAGCACATTTCCATGGATTTCATCGTGGGATTACCGGGGACATGGTTAGGTCAAGATATGCTATGGGTCATCGTTGATCGCCTCACCAAATTTGCACACTTTATTTCGAGTCGCACGACTGCTATTACTGAGGACTTGGCCAAGCTATACGTCAAGGAGGTCATGAGACTTCACAGGGTACCAATCACTATCGTCTCCGATAGAGATTCACACTTCTTATCTCGGTTTTTGGAAGTCTTTAGAAGGCGCTAGGCACCACCCTGAACAACAGCACCCCTTATCATCCACAGACGGACGGGCAAACAAAAAGAGTGAACCAGATTCTTGAGGACATGCTCAGGGCATGTGTTTTAGACTTCGGAGGATCTTGGAGCGAGCACTTGCTGTTGGTGGAATTATCCTACAATAATAGTTATCAAGCTAGCATCGGCATAGCACCTTTCGAAGCACTATACGGAAGACCCTATTTATCACCCTTATGTTGGAATGAGGGAGGAGAATCCATGGACATGGGGCCTGACATCATTCGAGAGACTACCGAGAAGATCAAGGTGATTCGAGACAGACTCCTCATAGCACAGAGCCAATACAAGAGTTACGCCGACACCAGCAAACAAAAACTGGAGTTTGAAGTGGGCGACTGGGTATTCCTCAATGTCTCACCGATGAGAGGAGTATTTCGATTCGAGAAGAAAGGAAAGTTGGCACCAAGGTATGTGGGACCATTCGAGATCATCCAGAGAGTGGGGGAAGTTGCTTACAGACTGCTCTTACCACCAGATTTGTCGCAAGTTCAGAACGTATTCCACGTGTCCATGCTGCGGAAGTACCACCCCTACCCTCCAAGCATCATTGATTGACAGACCATATCCATCAAGGAGGACATTACATATGAAGAAGCCCCGGTCAATATTTTAGACCGCAACGACAGAGTACTGCGCACCAAAGTGACCCCGATGCTGAAGATCCAATGGAACCACCACGGCAAGTCAGATGCCACGTGGGAGTTAGAGGAGCACATCCATCGGGAGTATCCTTACCTCTCTGAGGATCAGGTATGTTGATTTCGAGGACGAAATCCTTTTTTAGGAGGGTAGGCTATAACTCCCCTTAATTTTATTTCCTTCTCTCTTTGGGGCGTTTCTGTTATTTTTTGTGTTCATGTGGGTGTTTGGGCCAATTAGTGGCCCTGTCGGCGGATGCGTCAGCCCACCGATGAACTCACTGACATGGAGTGTAGAAATTTGGTTGTTTGCGGTCGGTGGGAGGTCGGTTCGCTGATGGGCGTCGATGGATTCGTTGGTGGTACCGACGGGACCCACCGACGAAGATTTAAATTCCGTTCTTGGGGGTTGAGTCGTCGGCAATACCGACGACACTCACCGACGAGTGTTGGTGGGTACGTCGGTCCGCCGACGGACTCACCGACGGAGTAATTTTCAGCCTAGTCGGACGGTACGTCGGTCAACCGATGGGACTCGCCGACGAAGGAATTGAACAAGGATTCCAAAGGGGTTTCTTGTATGATTAACACCCTGACCTGATTATGATTGTGTGGCTTTATATTATGCTTTCATTTCATACTTACTGAATGATTGAAGCATGTTTAGAAATGTTAAATTATGGTGGTGCATACATGCAGTTGTTTTCCAATGTCATGCATTTAATGGACATACATGCATGTGTAGTCCTTATGAGGACTTGGACCACAGATTTCCCCTTAGTTCCTTTGAGAAGGACGAGAGGGCAAATTTGAGGATACTTGGGCTCTAAGGCGAGTTCCAAATGAGAGATAAAACCTCTGGCATCCCATTGGGGATTATATGTACTTATAAATCAAAATGATTTAAGGATGATGGATTAGCTACCCCAAGAGCCCTAGGATACCTATATATATAGGGCAATTCGATTGGTTGTTGTGAGTGGGTATCGTGCCACGGAGGGAGGTTCACAAAGATGATGCCCTTGGACTATACTGTTTAGATGGTGTGTCCCCGATAAAAATAAAGGCGGAGCATGAATTCCTGAGGGTTGAAAGTCCCTTAAAACTATGTTGAACACACAGAATCTGTGAGGCATCCTTAGCCCGAAAGGGGCCGTATATCCATGATTGGGATATCCAGTGTTGCAGTCTGGATCTGGCGTACCTTTTGTGAGTATACGTTTGGAGTATAAGTGGGTGAGAGTCCGGCTTGGAGTTCTAAAGCCATGCTCACATGAGAGTGAGACACGATTTAGAATTCGGGTCGTGACAAAATCAATAAAATTTATCTAGAAAATAAAATTTAGTATTACACAGACACATAATGAAGAATAATATTTACCAAAAGATTTCAAAATTTAAAGAAAAATAAGTGAAATAAAAAATAAATTAGACACTTAAGAATCTAAAAAAACAAAAACTCATCTTTTGAACCAATGAGTCTGACCAGCTAAAACTGGCCAATCGAATGTTCAAACCAAGATAATCCTGAGAAATTAATAGCAAAAGGAAATTGTTTGGTTCACTCTGGTTCATATCTTTAACTTTCTTAAATTACCAGACCTAACATAATACTAAACAGTCTAAAGTCTAAACCAATCCGTTAGGTGGCCGGTTCAAGATTTGGCAGTATGTTCTGATTCTTAGAAAGTTGTTCTATATGTATTTCTATTAAGAGTTTTTTATTAATATATGATCTTAATTTTGAACCAGTTATGGAAAAGTTTTTTAAAAGAACATCAACAGTTGAGTTGTCACCCCTTGCTGCCAAGAGAAAACATGAAAGTGAATCAAGTGATGAGATGCACCATTGTTCACATGAAAGTTTAGCGAAAACCTATTTAGACGGTCTTCCAGCGGATCCTGAGTTACGCACTCGAATTTTGGATTACAATCCTAATGATCGATACCAAATTCGACAAGCATATTTGCAAAAGGGTCCTTGTCAGCCTCGCAACCATAATTTTCCACAAAAGAAATTTGGAAGTCTATTACGACGATTCAACAAGGCTTGGTTTGATGAATATGCAAACTGGTTAAAGTATAGCATAGCAAAAGATGTTGTATTTTGCCTATGTTGCTATCTCTTTAAACTAGATGTTGGAGATCAAGCGGGTGCAGATTCATTTGTTGGTGAGGGTTTTACAAATTGGAAGAAGAAAGAAAAATATCAAATTCATGTTGGAGGTCCAAATAGTGTTCACAATAAATCTTGAAAGAAGTGCCAAGAATTAATGAATTGTCACGACCAAAACCCGAAATCCTCGTTGGAGGTTCCAAATTTGGATTCGCGACCTTCATCCCAAACAAAGTGGGAGTGGTAAGGCGATATCTAGCCAAGTCGGACTAAATATGTAATGGATATTAATTAAAATTCAAATTATAAACTATTAAAGGCCAAAATTAACATCCAATATGTTTTTCTTATAGTACATGCAGCGGAAATATAACTACTCGAGTATTTTCAAATCAATTCCCAATAATAGTTTAAGCACTTATCTTAAACGAAAATCCGAAAGAAGTTTACATCTATAGGAAATAAGTTATCAGTGTCGCAAGAAAATAATAAATATGTATTAGAATTTCTTTAAGGAGAAGTCGTAAGATAACATTACATTTACATCCATACAATAACAACTGAAGTAAATAGTCATAGTAAAAATTCCTAGTTTGACGAAAACTAAATAAACAGCATACAATAGAGAATTTAAATTAAAACTACTAATAGCTATTACATTTCATTAATAGGTGAAATTCACGTTCAGTTCTTCATCCA
>JAUPMG010056178.1:0-13702 GCA_031762675.1 Pachysandra terminalis | reverse complement strand
TAATAAGGGGAGTGCTACACACAATCCCGATGTCCAAAAAACCCTGTGCACGTCCCAACCTCAAACCCGTCATGAGAGCCACTAACTCGGTCCGCTCAGCCTCAGACGAAACTGTCGGACCAGAAAAGGCAAAAATGAGTATGTCGTCCTGATCCCGGAACACACCACCAATCCCAGAAGGGCCAGGCAAGACAGGGCAGAAAGCCGCGAAGGAGAGCTTCACCTAGCCAAACGGGATGATGGATTCTGGTTCCATAATCAAATTCTAAAATTCAGTATATCCAAACGAGATTACGAACTCTAAAAGTCTATAATTACAGACTGATTTTGACAATCCAGAATCAGAATCCAAAATTTAGAAAACAGAATCCTAACCATATGAGGCCAGGCAACTTCTTCTAATAGGACTCCTTTTCCTATTGCACAAGTACCATTATTTTTGAATAAGATAGAAACCTGTTTTGAACACTTGTGCATTTATTTGGGGCGTATATATAAACCATTGAGTGCCATCTAGATTGGATATCTCACTTTTTCTCTTTTTTAACAAGCAGGTTTGAGTCAGCTTCTTGTGTAGTTTTCCCTTGGGGTATCAACAAGTACAAAGTTCATGATGGAGGGAGACATGCTGCAATCTAGTTCCAAACGGTTAAGAAGAATGCTATGTCCAAATCAATCCACAGTGGCAGCTGAGGATAGAATTAGCGGTTTACCTGATGAGATTTGTAGTTACATCATCTCCTTCCTTTCACTAAAAGATGCTGTAGCAACCAGTGTTTTGTCCAAAAGTTGGAGATACATCTGGGTTTCTGTTCCTAGTCTAAACTTGGACTACTCCATGTTCCCCTGTATGAAACAAAGGAAAGAAGCCTTTGTAAACTTTGTTGATCGTTCACTTTCTCTGCGTGAAGGGGCGAAGATAAAGAAACTTAGGTTGTCGTTTGGGCCTCGCGTAGGTCAAAGCCTTATGAATCGTATCAACACATCGGTTGGTTATGCTCTCATCAATTGCAAGGTTCAGGAGCTTGATCTCGACATTGATTGCGGTGATTCTTGTTATGAATTCTCTTCCCTTTCTTGTGCCAGCAGTGAATCTTTGACAGTTTTGAAATTGAAGTCAAAACTTTGTTTCAATGGAATGCATTCTATAGTGGGCTTTAGTCGGCTTAAAACGATGCATCTTGAGAATGTTGTTTTCAAGTCTCTGGAATTGCCAAAAACCTTTACTATTTGTCCCATGCTTGAGGATATGAAGTTAGAAAGATGCCGTTTGCTTGATTTTGAGATACTTGATATTACTTCTTATACACTTAAGAGCTTGATTATACGCGATTGCAGTGGTTTAAGTAATTGCAAACTCGACGTCTCTACCCCAAATCTCTCTTACTTCAACTACAGTGGTCACATGATACATTTGTGTTTAGAGAACCTTTACTCTCTATTAGAGACAGTTATTGAGCTGAAAGGATTGGTGGAACCAGTCTATGAAGACTTTTCTGATGATGATGGCATTGGATTCGAGTTGCCTGTAACGGAAAAAGGTCATGGTTATCACTTGAGTAAGCTTCTCACAGGGATTTCGAGTTCTCAAGTTGTAAAATTTTCAATCACAAACATAGAGGTGCATATTCTTTTTCTGCTTGATCATAATTATTTTTCAATGTTTTTTTTTTACAAAATATTTTTAGTTTCTAGTTTTTATAATTAAGTTGGAAGTCTGAGAACTTCATAAAAGCTCTTACCAATACCTTCATTGTTTGCTTTGCAGCTCCTCTCACCATGGGAGGATTCATTAGAATGCGAACCTACCTTTTTCTATCTAAGAAATTTGACGCTGATATCAAGTCTCAAAAAGGACTATGTCACACTCATTAGCTGTTTTCTTGAGAATTCTCCAAATCTGGAAACTCTGAATATAGATGCTCTTGAGGTAATTTCCTTTCCCTCCAAATCTTTTTATTGACCAACAAAGAAAAAATTAAATCGAGACTCAAGTTTTTTATTTTCAGTTAGTGAAAGAACATTCTTCTATTAATTTAAACATCTAATATGCTCTTTGTTTTGTAAATTTCAAGCTTCTCTCACCAAAGCAAGATTACTATGAAGATTTTCCAACATTTTATGATCTGAAGTATGTAAAGATGAATATTGGTCTTAGCAAGGATCACATGCAATTGGTCACCTGTTTACTCGAGAGCTCGCCGAACTTGGAAACTCTAATAGTTGATATTCTTGAGGTAATAATTTGCATGCCCCTTGTTTTGTGTTACCCAAAATTTTAGTAGATTATGTAGCTTATACAACTAGTGTTCTGGTAATCTTTGTCAAATTCTAAATAAGACTTGAGCAAGTATTGGACCAACCAAGATTTATTCAGTAATTCAAACTAAAACAAGTAGAAGTGGAGGGAGCCAAAGTCTTGGGAGAAAACCCCCAAATTGTCTATCACTCTGTTTTAGGGATTGATTTTGTTTTTGTTTTATATCACAATACTTTATAAATAAATAAAGAATAAGAGGAAAAAAAAAATACAAAAAACGGGTTTCTATTAACCACATTTTCAAAAAAAAAAAAAAAAACAAGCCCAAAACTACTTTACTACTCTACTGCTATACATCCATGATATCCCTGATGGCATCAACCATATGATGTCATGTATACGTCCATGAAATTGGTAACCTGTTGTTCCTGTTAAGGTATGATAAGGTTTAGGGTTGATTGTGGTTTAGGGCTTTTGGGTTGATAGGTTACCGGTGTCATGGGGTATATGTAGCATCATGTGATTGTTGCTGCCGAAGGTATTGCAAGGTTTTATCACAGACGATTTCGACCAGTAAGGTAATTGTTATACTTACAATGCCAGGTTGAGAATATGCAAAAGGTTATAGGTCTCACATTGGACCTCCTATCTACTCAAATTGAATTTCATGGAGTTTCAAGTAGGGGTGCAACTCAGTTCTGTTTGGTTCGGATTGACATCAACCCAAAACTAAAATGAGGTTAGTGAAGGCTAACCCAAAACCAAGCCGAATAAAATTGAAAACCAACCTCCTCGACCCAAAAACTGAACCGAGTTGAAATGAAAAAGCCTAAACCCAATTTGCAATTTCAGTTTGGTTTAGGTCGTGTTAATACAACATTTTTGTAAGAATTTCATTATATATATATATATATATATATTATGTCATACATAATGTATTTATTAACAATAATTGGTTGTAAAGCAATTGGTTTGGTTTAGGGTAAATACACTATAGTTTGGGTCGATTGGTTTTTGGATTGAACCAACCCAAGTTGTACCCCTAGTTTCAAGTGAGCGGTGGAGGGTTTTGGAACATATCTTCTAGTGAGGAGAGATTCATTTATTAAATTGCCCCTGGCTTGGAGACTTGTCCACCTCCCCAATACACTTATAAAACTCTTAAGAAATCCAAATATTTATAAATTCCTCATTTAAATATCAAACTGAATGCTTTGCATGATATACCCATATAGATTATAGCCAGTGTTGCACTCTTACTATGCTTTGATTAGTCTATCATATTTTCTAATATTTGATTTTGTGGTTGTTGTCTAGCCTTTTGACAAGAACAGCATAGATTCAAAAACAAAATCAGATAAGCTGATCTTGGAGTTACCAGTCGATCATGTGAAGGAAGTTGAGATACGTTACTTTGGCTTGACATCAAAGAGTGTTAAGATCAAGCACCATAATCATTCATCTGCTGATAGTTAAGAAAAGGTACTCGTCTTTGCAAATCAGGCCCTCTTATCTTCAACTCTTGTACCAATTGTTTTAAGAAAAAAAAAATGCAGCTCCATGAGCTAGAATGATTGTGCATCGTGCCTGTGTGTGTGTTCATGTTTTTCTTGATTGTGTTATCTTATTTGAGAGTGCAATCATTATCAGCTTGCTTCTTGTTCCAATTTATATGAACATTTCAACTTCAACACGGGAGTATAAACTTTCTTATTCTTATGGTTGCTTATTACTGTATCTTTACTTTCTATTTTTTTGGCTAGGTACTACTTTTTTCAAGAGGGGGAGGAATCATCATGTGGTATTGGAGTGGCCTTTGAGTGATACCACCAAGATCTTATTTGTTTTGATGGGAATGCAATTAGATATGTTCCAGCCGGATTGCAACTTGATACGTTCCATAATGGTTTGTGGTGTGTTTCGTCTGATTCGGAAGATGAGCTTGGGAACAAGTTGATCAGTTGGCATTTTCAGCATGGACCTAGTGCCTGAGACGATGATAAACATGGTGAATTTGAAAAATCCACGAGGATTCAACCCACTGAGCATTGCCTGGACCGCGATGCCAACCAATGTGAAAACTGATTCTAATGATTCCTGAATTGTGAAAGAAGCAAGAAAAGCTTAGCAGCTCCAGAAGATGCCTCCAGATCTTTTAAGCTTAATAGGGGAAATTTGCAAGAGGAGATTATAGTATTGAGAGAAAACATGAAAAATTTATTAAGCTTAGCATTCAACTTAAATGGGTCTACTCTTTGGTGGTTCACTGTGGGCATCCTTTGCTAAAGTTAGCTATTGCTACATTGAGATTTATGGGAACTTGCGTTTTTATAGCAAATCAATTGACTTGGATGATTTTGGATAATTCTTTTCCCGTTTGTAATTATTTTTATTTTCCTTAATAAAAAGTTGAGGATTCCAATGGAATCTCTCTCGCTCTCTCTCGCATAATTTTTTTCATACTCAAACTATTTTTACATTCTAAAATTAAAGTGATATATTTCAATTTCTAATTATTTTTATTTTCCTTAATAAAAAGTTGAGGATTCCAATGGAATCTCTCTCTCTCTCTCATAATTTTTTTCATGCTCAAACTATTTTTACATTCTAAAATTAAAGTGATGTATTTCAATTTCTAAATGATTTTTAGTGATCCCATCTACTGTCAAAGAGTCACCCACATCTACATTTCAGACCAGTAATTCACTTTTCTCAGAATGTGATAAATCAAATCAAATCGTTAAAACTATTACAAATTGATACTACTTTGCCGTACTAATCTCTCTCCGTCTTCTTTTTTTTTTTTTTTGAAACCCTTTTAGGCAAAATTGCCTTCGAGGCTCTCCAATGGTGGGAGGGGGTTGAGGCAAAGACCCCGACCTGACATAAAATACAATGACCAAAACCATGCAAAAAGATGCTAATTTTACAGCATACACCCTCATCGCAGAGGATCCGCGTCCCTATAAATGAGAATCACATTTGAACTGCACATCGTCTACAGCAGGATGGCTAGCCATCCTTACAATACCATTTAGCGCGTTCTAATTGGCGTTGTAAAGTGCCTACAAAAACAATATATATATATTGTTTTTGTAAGAAAGGCTGTAATCATCCCGCTAAAGAAGATGACCAGCCCATTCTAATCAGGTGATTATTTTCTATTTTTGCCATCTTCAGTAAGAATAAAACTAAAGGGGAAACACCTGTTCCACACTCATATTTGTTTCAATTTTTAGGTTATGAATTTGGGTTAATATTTCGTTTTAATAATTTGAGAAAGTCAAGTTAAGCATTGGCCACGATAGTATTCGGCAGTGATCATTAGAGCTGGCAATCAAGCGGGTTTGGGCGGTTTCGAGTCTGGTTGAATAGGGTATCAAGAGCTTGACTCCAAACTCGAATCCGCCCGTTAAATAAATGGGTTAAGATTATTCAACCGGCTCTAATCCGTCTAATTTCTTTTTTTTTTTTTAAATTCCTCCTGTTATCTTAAATATTATTTTCGTTAGGGGTATTTCTTATGTGAAATACCAGTTTCAGATCTGATTTTTGTGTGGAGAATACTCATCATCGACAACCTCAATCTCCGCTGCAAAATCCCAATGTAATAGTTGTGCTTTGCTTTTTTCGTTTTTTTGAAAAGGCCAAAAGAGAAAGATAATGGAATGTCTAAGGCTGTTAAGATGCTTGGAAGACACTAGATTGAAACATCTTAGACAAAATCCCCTCAAGAAGGCCTGAGACAATCCAAAACTAAGCCACATGGTACCTAAGCTTGGATTACCCAGAAACCCAATGTGGCTACTCAAAGAGGCAATCAATGTTCATCACCATTGATATGAAGAGAAAACTCAGAGAGGGAGATTGAGATATAAAAGAGTAAGAGATGAAATGAAGAGGAAGAAAAAAGGAAAAAACGACTTTGTTCTTTCCTCTTAGTACAACGTTGCGAAAAAGAAAGAAAAGGGAAAATATCAAAATGGCAAGAGATTGAAAGTTGAAACCCTCTTTTGGCTTTCTTCAAAATTCAGCTCTTTTATGAGAATGTAGTGAGAGACCGGAAGAGACTACATAGGCAAATGAAACACAAAATATCAAAACCCAAACTTATCATTGGTATATATATATATGTTACTTAATTCACATACTATAACTATTGTATATAAGCTATTGTTATATATATAGCTTTTGTCTATAGTGTTAGCCCGACTGGCCAACCTGTAACCAACCTATTTATTCATGGGTTATAATTCCTTAACCCGAATCCAATCTCACGGGTTGGAAAGTTAAACCTAAACCCACTAAAATACCGGTGGGTTCGGACGGATTGACAGGTCGGGTTGGAATTTCCAGCTGGTCATCTCGGTTCGGTGAGTTCTTTCCCTTACTCTATTCTTTGGATTTCCTATCAAATTTTGATCCCATCTGTCCGAATCCTATCAATTTTTATCCCATCTCGTGGAACAATCGCTCTTCTCAAGCAATCTCTCTCTCTCTAACATGCCTTCTCTTTCTCTGCTGCTCTCTATTCAAACCCCTTTCTCTGCTGCTCTCTATTCAAACCCAGATTCTGTATCTGATCCCATAAGAAATACATAGTGACTGAAAACAGAGAAAATTCAGGGTCTACTAGCTTCAAGTTCGAATAATAATCATTTTTACAGATATCTTAGAGAATTTCTATGTGAGAATTTCAACGAGTTTCATCTTGGAGAATTCTATTATGCCGGCGCACAGTTTAAGAAATAAGAAATTTAATTTAAAGTTAATTGAATATTCTTCAGAAGATGAATTTGACTTAATCTGATGGTGGATTAGTGTTCTTTCTTAGTGTTTTGTAACAATCCTTTGGGATTTCGAAAATAGCTTTATGTTATCTAAATTAATTTTATTTTTCTTCCCCTTAAAACATAAAATTATTTTTAATGACGTTGTTCTATATAATTCTTTATTAGCTCACGGGATAACTGATGTTTGTATAGTATGAAAAATCTGATATCATAGATTATCTAAACTTTTATTATAAGTTTATTTCTAATACATAGTTTTGAAAAGGAAATTCCATATATTTTTATTTTAATAATGTTACTAACTATTACAAGAACTATGACTGGAATCACTATTAAAATAGCGTCCACTTATTTCATCAGAACTGTGACTGGAATTACCATTCAAATAGCCTCCACTTCTTTAATCAGAACTTGGACTGTGCTCTGTAAGTGACTGGGCTTCTTCCGTGGGTAAAACAATCAGCTTCTCAATTGCAGTTGTTTCCCTGTAAGAATATTTAAGAAAAATAATTAAATATATTTAAAAAATGTATATCAAACTGTAGTTATTTATATTATAGAAATCAAATTACTTTCATTTACTTACCTCAATTTTTCGAAGGACTGTCATTGTTGACAATCTTAATCTTTCCGTACCCACTTTAATAGATCATATCATGAGAATAGAAGTCTAAGCTTCTCATTTCACCTCTATTCTCACAAATTTGTTCAGAAGCTATTATTACAGATTCTTCTAACTTGGAAAAATTATCTATATTGTAAGTAGTAACTTTTGTTTTTGTAGTAATATCAAATGTAACAGTAACATTTTGGCTGGCCATACTATACTAAAGTTAAGTGTATATTTATTTTTTTAAATCCTCTATCTATAACTTTCTTATTTAGGTTGTTTGATAGGGATCATCTTAAATAGGTAGAAATCGGATGCCTGGGTGATGGAGGTGTATGACATGATAACAGAGGTAAATTTCTCTGTGTCTTCTTACCTTTCTTGCCAAACTTCAACACTGATGGCGAAGATGCAAGCTGCATATGAAGCATTGTTAATGGCATTCAATAGAGGTTACAAAATGGTAATTCTGGAAGGGGACTCAACTACAATGATCAACATGTTAAAAGCACTTACGAGAATTACATGGAGATTATATAATCTAATGCAACAATGTCTAAATATAATGAGATCATTCACCAATGTATATATTATATTGTTCCTATGTACTTTTCATGATAGAAGTTAATCATGAAGCACATACAACATTACGGGTTGGGTGACGGGTCCAATTACTCCTAGAAACGATTATATGCAACTTCTTGGGCCTTGTTAATTTTGGATCCAAGTACTATCATTAATCAAAGAACCAAACTTGCAAATAATGTACCCATCCTTATTATATAATTTATTTGAATTACTAAGTAAAGCAGTGAATCACATATAAGTGTACAAGGTACTTTGTATCTATAACAGCTTAGTAATTTGTAAAGGGGGATGATCCATCTAAGGGCCAATGGTATTCCAAAATCGGTAATCTAACATCTACACATAAATTTCTTCATGTACTTCTCGATTTGTTTGGTATTATAGTAGAGCATTGGGCACCGACATCGAGGACAATGGTTGATCATTTGCAAGCTTACTAAACTCCTCTTAAAACAAGCAAAAATAAATGGAACAAGGTTTGCGAGTTTACATGGTGCATTTTGTGATTTAAACATGCATTTTTTATGAGATACAAAGCAATATTAAATCTAAGAGAGGAGAATATATGCATCCTTAACAATCTATTAGAACACTTGAAATGAAGAAAAGAGTAAACTCTATCATGCTTGGAAAAGGATGAAGCAAATTGGAAAGTAAAGAAAAGATGCATGCTTAATCTGTACATGATAAACCAAATGTGCTAATTAAAAAAAAAAGCAAAATTATAAAGAAGACTATAAAGATAATTAGTACACATGGATTTATAAGCCATTTATGTGAAGACAAGAAAAAAGACATTACATAGATTCAAAGGAAGTAATAACATGAGAAAAAAAAGAAGACAAGACATGTAAAAATGAGACGACCTAAAAAAAAAACGAAGTAAAAAATAAAGTTCACTTTCCCATTGATTGGGAAAAGAACCAATCTTTCTTGATTTCACATACAAATAACAATATGTAGCTCTATGAAAAAAAAAATGAAAAAAACCTAAAAATAGAATGACACAAGAAGAAAGTTATTAGGAAAGTACTATTTCTCATTGATTGAAAAAAGTAAAAAAAAAAAAAAAAAAACAAGTTCTTATTTAAAAAAAAATAAGAGATCTAACCATATCGTTACAAAAAATAAATAAATAAAAATTACAGGAGAGAAAATCTAAGAAAATATCAAGTTAAAAGGAAATTTCTACTTTCCCGTATTGAGAAATAAACTAATCCTTACTTGGTTTCACAAATAAAAAAAGGACTAACTATATGATAAGAGAAAGAAAGCATAGAAATGGTATGACCTAAAGAAATGAACAAATAAAAAAATAGTTTCATTTCAAAAATAAAATTGTATAAAATAAAAAATAAAGAGAAAGAAAAAGAAGAGTTATATTCTCATTGATTGAGAAAAAGAGCTACTCCATTCTTGGTTTAATATTTAAGTGACTAGCTATATTTAAAAATCAACAACATGCTATTACAATAAGAGAAGTGAGTCTTATATTCTCATTGATTGAGAAAAAGATCTACTCCATACTTGCTTAAATATTTAAGTGACTAGATATATTTAAAAATCAACAACATACTATTATAATACAAAAAGTGACATATAAAAGAAGACTAAAAATAATAAACCTACAACATAAAGTAACTTGGTGAGATAAAAATTACCTTTTCTGTTGCTGGAAGTGTAAAATTTTCTTGAGTGGCTTCATTGAATCATTCTTCTCTTCAAAAATAAGTTGACAAACTTGAATTTAGCTTTCTTGCTTTTAGAGAATTTTCTAAACTATTTCTAAGAATTTCTAAAAAGAAAGAGGAAGAGTTTTTGGAAAGCCTAAAGGAAGGCTTGGAGGTGTGTTGATGTGGGTGATGAGATGGGATATTTATAGGCCAAGGGTGAAGGTCTTGGGTTGTTTTTGAGATTTTTAAAATGGTAGTTTGATCTTTTGCATTGATAAAATTCTATAATAACTTTGTCTTTTATGGATTTTCACTTTCAATGATCAAAAGGTTAAGGATAAAAGTATAATGTCAAGGAGTTAGGTGAGGATAATTGATATGGGTGGGTGGCATATACGGTAATAAATAGTGGATCAAGAGTTTTTTTTTTTAGAAGGTAGTGGATCAAGAGTTATTGACCATGATTTCTCACATTATGGATGGTAGATGTATTTGTGTTTAAACTTCAAAAGGAGATACCCAAAGGGTGAAAACTTGGGATGGTTGTGTAATTTGATTGGTCAAAGATCAAAGACTAATGCTAATCCTAAGTAGAGAAATACCAAAAGTGTGAAAGACTTGGAATGAGTGTGATGAGGTGGATTGGGTTTGTCTTTTTGTGTTCTTTTTAGCCAATTATATGGACTATGTGGATTGGGCTTATCTTAATAGACTTGGATTGTGGGATTGGGTTAAAAGAACATGGCTAAAATGTTTGGACTATATGAATCAGGTTCAACCAAAGTATGGGTTTCCATTTATATAAGGCCAATTAATGAAAACCCCATTATTAGCATATTTGACCAAAAGAGCCCTGATCATGGTAGAATTTAAATATTTTGATCCTATAGGTATCCTAAACATGACTAAAATGTTTGGACTATGTGAATCAGGTTCAACCAAAGTATAGGTTTCTATTTATATAAGGCCAATTAATGAAAACCCCATTATTAGCATATTTGATCAAAAGAGCCCTGATCATGATAGAATTTAAATATTTTGATCCTATAAGTATCCTAAAGCTTTTTAAGGGTTGATTGTACTTATTTGAAAATGATTCAAATAGTTTGGTCAAAATTGAGTGTCTATACCATTGTTTTAGTAAATTTTGAATATTGTTCTTTTCCATTTTTCATTATTTTAAGTGTTTTAGATTTAGATATTAAGACTATGATTTTTCAACATTTTATGGATTTTTTTGAATTTCTAACTACAATTACTCAAAATTTGACCAAAAATAACTAGCCAAGGAATTTCATAGTTTGGTTTCACTATTGCTACCTGAAAGAGAGAATTTCCACTTGCTTTTGAAATTTTGAAGAAATCTAAAACTATGTAGGTGGAGGGATTTTAGACCAATTAACTTATTTAGTGTCTTTACTTTCAATTAATTAAATCGGTAGAACTAATTGCTTAGATTTGCGTATTTAATATCGTTTTAGGTTTTGTGGTAGTTGCATCTTTCTGTCAAAGTTAGTCAAGGGCTTTTTTAATAAGACGAATCAAATGTTAGATTTATGTGTAATAACTTTGGTACCCTTTTTTTTTCTCATTCGATCATTATGATCTTGGTCTTTTCTTTGGTGTGATGAACATTCGTGCATGCTCCAACTGTTTCACTCCTCTCTCTCTTTCCCTCATATATTTGTACTAGCAGAAAACCCGTGCGATGTACGGGATGTTAAAAACATTATATGATCAAAATTAATTTTTATTATATTATACAAAAGAATTTAATAGTATAAAAATATATTTTATAGAAAGATATTAAATAAATGTTATTGTTACGTTATAACTTTGCTAATTAAGTTAAGATGGGATGCTAGCAATAAGGGCTCTCAATCCAAAAACAACTTTCAAAGGAAGAATAAAAAGAATGTATATAAGAACACAAAAGGGAAGTTATGAAAGATATATATAAAAAAAAAGTATGAAAATTAATTTATATAATGAACTTATATATAAAAGAAATAACTTTGTTTTTAAAAAAAAAAAAGTAATTTAATAAGATAATATCTTTCATAAATTTATTAGAATAAATCTCCAATAATGCACTTACTTAGGATGACATTTGGTTGAATTAATGGGTAACCGGCTCCGTTGTCATTCAACAATATATATAGATATAATTTTGTTATTATTAAAAAATATTTTGTAAGTAACTATTTAAAAAATTATGTATTTTACGTAAATAAGCTTATCCAGGTTTAGAGCAATCTGGTATGAGATGACTTAAATAAGGGTCGTTTAGGGTTTATCAAAACCTATCTCATTGTCATCCCTTCATGACTTGCATATATTATGAACTCAATGTAATTACCAAGTAATTTGTGCTTAGACAGCTTCACTAATTATCCTATTTTTGAAATAGAAATTCGCATAGCTTAGATTATTCTAGGAGAAAGTTAGGGGTCCCTATCCAATGCTGCATTTTGCTCGATAAAATTGTCGAGGGTATTTATATGTTTGTTTTTCGTAACACTCTCAATCCTATGATTACAATACACAAAATTGATGCTTAATCTTTTTGAACATTCAGTAGCCCAATGGCGAGGTTTGTACATAAATAATATTAGTTTTGCTTGAAGTAGATGCGCCAACAACATACATATTTAAGGCTGTACAATAATGCCATTTGAATTTCAAACGAAAACACAAAAGAAAGAAGATTAGACCAAATTTGGCTTGATCATGAAATAGGTATTAGTTCTGCTAACAAAAAGTACTTAAAAAGGAAATTGAAAGGCAACAAAAACAACCACAGGGGAGTTGGCAGGGTGGTTAGGCGCTTGGTGGGGTGAGGCGCAGGCCTTAGCACGAGGTACGCCCTTGTGTTTGGCCCACGTGTGGGGACACTCACACAGCATGTTTGGGGACGCCACCCTCTCCCCTACATGTTTCTTCCTGACCAAAAAGAAAGGCAACAAAAACACAATTGCAATATTATGAACCAATCATCCTTTTTTTCTTGCAACAATTAAAGACAAAGTGATGTTGAGTCCAGATATAGCTTATACTACCACTACCATTTTACATATTCGTCTTCGGTAGACATCTAACTGTATCATCATAAAGCCTAGCATGAAAGGAAGAACATACATTGACGAATCAATATCAAATTAAACGAGTATACTTGGCCATATTTGGCCTAAGATTTTCCAGATATCAAACAACAGGGATTATCCACATATACACCTCAAGAATCCTGTGTTGTCCATCTTGCCCATAAGTTCCTAAGGTTTTTCCCCCTTCTGCAAAACAAATCAAATAATAAAGATCAAGACTACCAACGAAGGTTGGCCTGAGTGGAAGGGGTTCTGGTTGCTTAAGCAAGAGGTCTCGGGTTCAAGCCCTTGTGGATGCAGCTAACTTTCTTGGGAGAGGTCCCCGCCTTGGTGCCCGACCGTACCTCGGAGGATTAGTCCTAGGCAAAAGCTTGGGGATACCTTGGGAAACCAAAAAAAAAAAAAAAAAAAGATCAAGACTAATTTTCTGAAGTTGGCAAAGAACAATTGTGGATTTTCCCTAAAATTTAAAATACAATTCCCAAAACGAAATAGAACTTTTTTCCATTTTTGGTATTATTCACCTTCTAATAAATGCAATCTAAATTCATAAATGTAAGAGAATGTGAATAAAATACATTAAGAAAACTGAATCCTTGAGCCAAGAGGAAGTTTGGATATGAGGATTGAAGATATGATATCTAGATTTAACAATATTGTCCAAAAGGAACTCT
>JAUPMG010056167.1:0-12857 GCA_031762675.1 Pachysandra terminalis | reverse complement strand
AAGGTGCATGGTTGCTCAGCTGCTTCTCGCGGTTCTGCTTCTTTTGTTGCTCAGGAGTCTTCAGAAACTCGGCGTTGTTCCTCTCCACCTTACGGGTAACATCGACTACCTCATTGTATTGCATGAAGGATCGAATGGTCAGCTTCCCTTTGATGCTCCCTCGCAGCCTGTTTCAAACAGGTGCGCCTTCTTCTCTTCAGTATCGACGGCATATGAGGCGAATTGTGATAACTTCGTAAACTTGGCCTCATACTTGGCCACTGACATGGTCCCTTGTTCCAATCTCAGAAACTCAATCTTTTTCTCCTTCCTGATGGTCATAGGGAAATACTTCTCTAATAACATTGCCTTGAACCGGTCCCAGAAGACCTCGTCCTCCTCCAGTAGCCAAGGTTGACTTCCACCAACGTCGGGCTTCACCCTCTAGCATGAAGACTGCAAGTCAAACTCTATCCACATCATCGCACTCAAGTGCCTCAAATACGTGCTCTAGATGATCTAACCACTCCTGCACATCTGACGGCTCCGTGGTGCCCTTGAACTCTGACGGTCCCAATCTTTTGAACCGTTCTAATTGTTTACCAGTTGAATTGTTCATAGGTGGAGGCAGGGGCATCTGCAGATACTGTCCTTGCCTCATCATCTCTGCCATATCTTCAAACGCTCGGTACACTCTAGCTAACTAGGGTTCCTGCTTCTCAAGGGCTCTCGACGTGCCCTCCCCGGCTGCTCCTCCTCTTCTTCTTCCCACCATTTTGAAACCACACAACAAGGTGAAAAGACAACTTGAGAATAAATCCACAATTATTCTCAACAACATGTGCAAGAGTCAAACACACCAAATGCACATCAACAACTACAATATCACTAACTCCATCAACTCCAAACACTACACTACCACTCAAAATCCAACTAAGAAACCACGCTCTGATACCACGTTGTCACGACCCGAATTCTAAAGCGTGTCTCACTCTCATGTGAGCATGGCTTTAGAACTCCAAGCCAGACTCTCACCCACTTATACTCCAAACGTATACTGACTATGGGTGGAAAACCACAATATAACAGAGAATTCTATAATAAGATAGAATGCACAGCGGAAATAATCATAATTCATGAGATAAATATATGACATGAATCTAATTGAAACATCAATAAGATTCCTCACACCTCAGAAGGGCACAAGTGAGGAAACAAGATAAGCCCCAATACAAAAAGATGAGGGGCATCCAAAGTGTAAGTAATAACAAGTGTAATGGAGTCAATATGCTCCTCCTCCCAACTCCTTCAAATACATACATACCAATAAATGAATAAACAAAAAGGAACTGCAATGAAGCCCATCTCAACAACCTCTGCTGTAGTCCACGTCTTGTCTATAGTGCTTTTCTGAAATATTATGAGCCAAGAAGGCTTGACCTACACGCTCAGTAAATACAATGTGCATATAGTGTGTAATTAACTCAAGTGTTAGTTCATCAGGTGATGGTGGGGGAAAAACCCTCAATTAACAGATCTGTATCAAACTTTAGGAGAGATGGCGAACATAATGAGACAGACTCAACGTCCAAATGTAGTATAACCTCAGAAGAACCAAGCAAGTAAGCTTATAGAGAAGTTTAAGAAGTTTGGACCTTCTGTATTCAAAGGTACCATTGACCCTATGGAAATGAAAGGATGGTTGGACCAATTGGAGCACATCTTTGAGGCCATGATGTGTGAGGATAAGGAGAAAGTGAGACTAGCCATATTCATGTTAGAGGGGAGGCTAGGATATGGTGGGAAACTACATTGGAGGTAATGAGAGGAGAAGAGATGGTTTGGGAGAGATTTAAGTATATATTCTTGGAGAAGTATTTTCCTAAGAGTATGAGGAAGGATAAGGAGAAGGAATTCATGAAGTTAGAACAAAAGAACATGATTGTCGCGAGTATGAAGCAAAATTTAATGAATTGTCACAATTTGTGCCTTATACAGTAGACACCGAGGAGAAGAAGTCGTTTCTTTTTGAAAATTGATTGAAGGAAAGTATTAAGTCGAAATTGTTGGCAAGAGAGTTTAGTAGGTACTACGATGTGGTCAACATCGCTAGGAAGGTGGAGAAGATTAACATGGATTATATGAAGGTGCGAGATCAAAGAAAGTTAAAGAGGAACAAGGAGAAGGAGAAACAACAAGGAAATTGATTCAAGGGAAATCAAGAACAATTCAAGAAACAACGATTTGAGGAGGTTCGAGTACCGGTGTATCAACATCAGTAACAACCGGTTGAACCAGATCACACTGAAGCCAAAGCATGTTTCAATTTTGGAAAAATGGATCATCATAGGAAGATTTGTCATCTACCATTAACATTTCAAGGGCCGAAACACCAGAATTTTCATCTTAGACCTTTGTTTGCTCCACAACAGTTCGTGCCAAGGCCATATTATCCACAAGTTGCTCCAGGTCAAGCACCACCATTTCTGAGACAAGTACCATCATAGCAACAAAAAAATCACCAAAGATGACCAAGGCATCTAGTTCCATAGTATCAACCACCTCCATGACTGTAGCAGCAACACCGAGCATATCAACCACCGCGAGGTCAATTGCATGCCATCAAGCAACATGCAAACTTACCAGAAGAGAAAGTGTATGACTAGCAACGTCAGAGGGGAGTGTTGGAAGGTATCCTACCGACTTTCTCTACTTCAGATCATGTATTGTTCGATACTGGAGCATCAATATCTTTTATATCTCGTTCATTTATGCGTACTTTGGGTTTGGAAAGTGTTGGACCAGATTATAATTTGCTAGTGGAGAACCCTGAAGGAGGTTCTGTATCTCTGACTAGAGTGTGTAAGTCTTGTTCTATTGTTGTGGGAGAGACTACTATGCCTAATGATTTGATAGTTCTGGACAAGGAGGAATATGATGTAATCCTAGGTATGGATTGTTTGACTGTATATCGAGTGTAGATAGACTTTCATAGTAGGACCATCACAATAGTTATTCCCAGAGGATTGTTAGTGAAGATTAAGGGGCTTTAATTAGACATGTCTGATCAACTTGCCGTAATTGAATTGGGGACAGTAGAAGGCAAGCGAGGAGTTGAATCTATCCCTATAGTTTGTCAATTTGGGGATGTATTCCAAGAAATATTTGGATTACCTCCAAAGAGAGAGACTGAATTTTCAATTGACTTAGTTCCAAGTGCTACTCTGATAGCGTTACACTTATAAGATGGCACCTACTGAGTTGAAAGAACTCAAATTTAATTGAATGAGCTACTCCAGTTGGGATTTATCCGACCTATTTCATCACCTTAGGAAGCCCCAGCCCTATTTGTCAAGAAGAAGGATGGATCTCTAAGACTGTATATTGATTATTGACAATTGAATTGAGTCACGGTGAAGAACAACTATCGACTACCAAGGATTGAAGATTTGTTCAACCAACTGAAGGGGGATAAGTATTTCTTTAATCTAAGGTCAGGTTATCACCAACTTAGAATCACGGAGAAAGATATACCAAAATCATCTTCTAGGACTCAGTATGGTCACTTTGAATTTTTCATTATGCCTTTTGGTTTGACAAACGCACCAGCAGCTGTTATGGACATCATGCACCTTGTGTTTCGACCTTACCCCGATCAGATCGTAGTAGTATTCGTGGATGACATCTTGATATATTCTAAAACCCGGGAAGAACATGAAGAACATCTTAGAATTATACTTCAATTTCTTAAGGATCATCAGTTGTACGTGAAGTTTGAGAAATGTGAATTTTGGAAGGAAGAGGTGAAATTCTTAGGACATGTGGTGTCTAAGAATGGGATTTCTGTAGATCCATCCAAAATAAAGGAAATGTTCAATTGGGGAAGACCGAAGAATGCAACCGAAATCCGAAGTTTCTTGGGTTTGGCGGGATACTATAGAAGATTCATAGAAGGATTTTCCCGTATTGCTGTTCCACTTACTCGTGTGATTAGAAAAGATGTGAAGTACCAATGGACAGAAGAGTGTGAGAACGCATTTCAGGAACTCAAGAAGAAATTGAATCCACCTCCAGTTTTAGTTCTTTTAGGGAGTGGAGTCTAGTTTGAGATTTATGCAGATGCTTCACTTTTGGGATTGGGTTGTATTCTTATGCAAGATCAGAAGGTAATAGTGTTGCGACCCGTGTCCCTAAATTATAATTAATAGAATTTAATTATAATTAATAATAATATTTTTGAAAGGTTATGAAAGACAATATGCTTGATTAACTGAACTAGTAGTTATTTATAATAACAACAAATTGTAAGGACCTGGTGTTAATGTTTGAAATAAGTGGGGTCACTTAGGTAATTTAATATTCTGGAAATTAGGGCCTTTGGGTTTAGACACATGACACAAGTGGCATGGATTGGTCATAAGACCAAGTCTCTAGGGTAGTTTAGATTATTCTTCAATTGAATTTGAATTTAAATGAATTAGGATAGAAATGGAAGGAATCTTTGATTCCCATCACCAACCATCTAGGATACGTGGGATCATAGGAGGTTTTCCTTAACACTTCTCTTCTTAAGTTTGGGGGTACACGGCCAAGGGAAAGGAAGATCTAAAATCAGTTTTTGGATGGAGAGAAGGAAAAAAGGAAGAGAGGAGAAGAGAAGAGAAAGAAAGGAAGAGGAAGAGCTGTAGGGAGGAGAAGTTGTGGTGATCTTCCATTGCTGAAAATCTGTAGAGAAAGCTTAGAAAAGAGGTAGGTGCTTCTTAGACATTATCCTAAACACTTGCATGGAAATGTGATAACAGTATTAGGTATATGGATTAGGATTGATTAGCATGAGAACTTGATAGTGAAGCATGATCTAGGATCCGTTTACTGAGATTTTAACTTAATGTGATTTATTTGTGATAAATATGGTGATTTGTGTGATAATATGATTATTTGCTATAGTTTATGCTTATGAATGTATGTAGAGTATGTAATATTGAATATGACGTATTGACTGTTGATTTGTGGATTTCGGAGTATTGACTCGAAATCGTAGGTCAAAATATGAAAGATATGAATTTTACGATTTTAGGGATTTTTTTGGAGTCTGTACGACCTTCGGTCTGAACTTCAGTCCGAACGAAAGCCCCAATTTCTCTGCCCAATCGACCGAACATGAGGATGAACCGAGACATTGACCGAGATCATCAGCCTGACCTTTGGTCGATTGAGAGCTGCAACAGAAGCCCAATAAACAGCATAGTTGGATGTTAGCTAGATTATGTCCCCGATAGGTTGAGTGTGAGGTTAGTTTTGATTAGAAATGTGTATAGAAATAACTGTGCAACTATTTGACTCTATGTGCTTCTGTTTTGGTGTATTATGAACTATCCTAGTGTGTTTTAGTCTTAAGGACTATGTGATATGTGATGTCAGTGTAATATGAGTGTGTTTGATGTATGGACAATGTGAGTTAGTTAATGTATGAAGTATGTGTGATTTGTGTGAGGTCCTTAGTGACCATGTCTTAAGTATAGGTTTTGGTGGTGATCCTGTAAGGTTCACCATTGTGTTTCAGAACTCCCCTTAGGGACGAGGGTCTTGTGATTAGTTTATGTGTTGTGTTTTCAGAACTCCTAGGAGGGTTTGATGTGTTGGTAATGGTATGAGTCTGTTTGGGTGATTTCTACCAAGGGCTAACATGTTTCTTAAAAAGGAAATGAGAAGTGATTCTACCTTGGGTTAACTTGTTCCCTAAAGAGAAGGCGGTCTTTTCAACCATGGGTTAACTTGTTCCCTGAAAGGAAATGGTTTGTAAGTTGTGAGACATTCCTTGGGTAATATTACCTGAAGGAGATATGGGTGTGATTACATGGTTAGACTAAACTTAGCAACCCTGCATTGCATACATTTCATCATCTTCACTCCATCATGTGCATAGTGCGTCATACCATTCATCTCATTAGCATATTTGTGTGTGTTTGAGCATTGTGCAACATATCATTCATGTGCATTGGATCTTTGTGTGTGTTCGCCATTCATCATCTGATTGTTGCATGTGTGTTGGTTGCCTTCATTGATTGTGTGTTTGTGATGTGAATGTATTTGGTGGTTGATTGCTTTGTGTTATGTGCATCCTCATTGTTTGTGTAGTATGATGTGAATAGTTTAGGATGATTGAATGTTGTGTGTGTTTGTGAATGATAACTATAAGGATTTACAGTTTTACGAGAAGTGTTTCAGTATGATTACGATCATGAGTTATGGTTTATGAGATGTGTTTCAGCATGATTACGATCATCAGTTATGGTTATACGAATTGTGTCTCAGTATGATTATGATTATGAGAATTGTGGATTTATCTGATGATTGTGTTTTATTAGAATTATGGTTTTGTTCTAATGGTGTGTGAGAAAGTTAGGAATGCCATGTCTATTAATATGATACTAAAATATGTGAATGTATTGAATGAGGTGATAAGGATGTAATATAGGAAGAGGCTTTGATGTGAAATGATGTGCATTATTATAATGTAACTGTGTGAGATAGATTAGGTATAAGGACTACAATGGATGTTGTGATTTATATATATATACACACACACACACACATGTGTTGTGAGAAAATTGCATGAAGTTGGGTGTTGTTATATGACTACGGATTTGTTTAGGGTAGTTTCCTTGGATTTACCTATTGAGCCTTCAAAGCTCACCCCTACTTGCAACAGGTTACCCACAAGTGTGATGCTGGACCTGGAGAGAGAGTGCATGTTGATCATGGTGGCTGCTGCTTAATTTAGATACATTTATTTATTGCAATTGATTTATAGTTTGGACTTAGTGATTTTGACCCATTTGGGCAACAATTGTAATTACAGTAGGTATTAGTTCGGAATTATGTTGGATTTTTTTAAATTTAAAATTTATGAGACTTTCGCTGTTATATAGAATGCTCTGTTAGATCATGTGATTGGTTTGGCCGCATCCAAGGTTTGGATCCGAAGGTCATTCCCTTGAAAATCCTCGAGATTCCATATCTCAGATTCGGGGAATGACAGTTAGTTCGTACCTACTTCTACTTAGTGCAATCATGAGCAAAGTGTCCGAACTTATTACAATTGTAGCAGATCACCTTATACATATCTTTTTTTCAACACACTCCATCTACGGTACTTGATACCTTTACCTTCCTGTAATAACCCAACAAAAATAATAGGGCTAATATGTAATTAATATAAAATTTGGGGTCAATTTAAAATTTCAGTAGTTACCTAGCATGTTTGACTTTTGACTGATTGTGATTGGTGGGTTGTACCAATAGGAAGCTAGTTGCATCACATACAATTATAACTTCTTAAGTTATGACATGTGGATGAGATCTTGTAGGAATCTCAATAAATAAATCAATGGCTAGGATTTCGTAGGAACATTCAATTCCCAATCAATGGTTGAGATTAAAAGACTAAAAAGTAATAAGATTCTCTCTAAAACTAGAATAGATATTATTCAAACTAAAAGCCAAGGTTCTAGAAAGAAGACTTATAAATTAGAAATCCACATGGGCTAAAAATTTAATTACAGGAAAGCTTCTATGTAACAACCTGCACTAATCATTAAACCATAACTTGAAAACTTAAGGGTAAAATAGTAATTTAATATCATTAATAAATTGGAATAAAAACTCATTAGATCCCTAATCTGAATAAAATATTTAGAAACCCTTAAGTCACCTTAAATTGATCAGGTTAACCAGATGGACTTAGAAAGTGATTCGGGTCAGATAATTAGACTTAGCTGATAAATAAGAAATCAAATCAATTAGCAAGATAATAACTGGTTTAGACAGTTTAGAAGATTCATTTGAGGCCCCTAGACATAATCACACAATCATAAACTAATTAGGTGTTTAATTGAAAATGATAGAACTAGAAACCCGATTTTACCCTTCTGGCTAAATGTATTTACAAGTTTTCCCTTAACCAATAAATAGAACCCTTAAACCCTTTTCTCTCATTTCTCTTTCTTTCTCTCAACTCTATTTCCCTCTAGAGCTCTTGGAGAAGATTTGAAGAAATCCCAAACTCCCAATTGCAGCGGATCTACCTCGGACACTACTCGGCACAGTGGAGCAACTCCGGATGCAACCCGACAACACCCCAAGTTGAGTCTACCTTCAATATCTTGTGTATTTATTCTTATTTTGACATTGTGAGCATAGGGGAAGAATGCTTGTGCTTATATTCTCCCTTCCCCCATGAGTTTGGTGTTTGATTTGTTGATTTGGGGATCAATCCCATGCTTTTGAAGAGCCCAACCCTTGTGGATCGCATCCACAAGGGTATGGATTTGGGGGAAATCAGTAGATACTTGTTTGGTATGATTTCCTTGACCTAGAAAACCAATGGTAGTCCCCTTTGATGATTTGTGAGCGTTGGGGTAAAAATCTCGCCCAAACTCCCTCGGATTCGTTTGAACCTGTCGTTTGGTGACTTCCTCAGCTCACCGAGAAGCCTCCGAGCTCAGAATGCTTCGATTTTGGTGTCTTTGGATTCCTTGGTTCGTTAGGAATCCAACAAGACCAATTTTAGGCGATTCTGACTTCTACAAAAAAAAAAAAAAAGTTTTGGTCATTTTAGTGAAGGAGACACAACCCAGAAATTATGTTCGGCGATACCTCGGCTAGTCGAAAAAGTGCACCAAAAAACAGAAATTTTAGGTAAGTTACTGATGGAGTCCCCGAGAAATTTTTGGTGCATCGAAGCACCTCGCCAAACCCATCTCAGTTTCGCCGAAGACCTCACCAAGAACCCCGCTGACCCTTCCTCAGTTCGTCGAGCACTTCGCCGAGACCCCATACATGCCCTTTTGTTTGGGTTTTGACCTTGGACATTTGTGACACCCTTATCCTAGTGTTCTAACACACTTTTGGAGTTAGTGGACTTGCCCAACCAATGTGACCTATCATACCTAAGTCTAGTCTGACATGAGTTAGCCTAGTAATATGAGTTCCTCTAGAAACTCATGTAAACAGCCCCTAACCCATCCGATGGTTCCTTTCCCTGTTTGTGCATGTCTAGGCATAGACTTTGACTTCGTGAGTCGCCTTGTGTGGGTTGACCCATGTACTTGAGTGTTTTGTAGCTAATAGTGAAATTTCATTATATTGATATGTGGCTTGTGTATTTCCTTACAATTTGTGCACTCATCCTGCTTTTCCTGTTTATATTGTATTCTGTTATGATTGGCTGATTTTGTATATTTAGAGGGTGATGGCTTGTCTAAGTGTGTGTGTGTGTGTATTAGTATTATTTACTAATCTTTTCCCTTAGTCTTACTTATGGGTGTGCTACTCCAGGTTAACTATTTATATCCTGCCTATTGGTTCTCTTTTATAGTTTATGCTCGATAATCTTATGCTCATGATTAGTTTGCACTGTTTGTGCACTTCTGTACCTTGTAGAGTAGAATTATGGGATTGTGCCCATGTACTTGTTGAATTGAATATATGGTTATGATGCATTGTGTGTTGCATTAATTTAAATGAATTGAACATGATGAGTTGCAAATGGACTTTCCGACTGTGATAGCCTAGTCTAATACCCCATGTAATACCCCTAGGTTTAGACTGTTAGATGATTGATTGACTTATTTAACCATGTTTTCCTATGAGATGACTTTGTTATTTCCGCCCAAGCTGAGAGAGTTGGTATGCTCCACAGACTTGCGGCAAAATGTTGTTAGCTCCCAAGGTGAGGGACATGTCCTATGTGATGATCCCAACAGACTTGTGGAAAGATGCAAAGTGAGGGAAGTTCACATTGGTGATACCCAATAGCTGAAACATGATTTTCTTACCCCCTCTGTTAGTTGTTAAATATGTATGTATCCCTGAGGAAGTTCACATTGATGATACCTTGGGATATGTCCCATGATCAAATATTAGGTGAGGCGCTTGTGTCCTCTAGGTCGAAACCCCTAGAAACTACGTTGTGTGCATAGAATAATCTACTATTTCATATATGGGATGGATCTGGGTGAGCATCCTCAGGTAGTATGATTGGATCATGTGGGAACATACGATATTGGCATATTGAACAACACCCCCCTTTACACTTGCACTAAGCACCTGCATATTCTTTGTTGCTATCATTTTGAGTGCCTAGTATATTACACACTAGACCTAATCATCATATATAATTAGACATGTATACATTGTGACACAGACCTTTGATTTAATACCTTGTGAGGTTGGGAGAGAATAGCACTTTGTGTGATTTTTGTTAATTTATACTTATTCACCTTATGCACAGATGCATATTGGATCACATCAGAGATATTTTCCATATCAGTTATTTATATTGTTGGTTTTCTTATAATGTTGGGGTATGAGTAAATACCTTGCATTGAAGGATTACTCATTCTAGCTTCCAGCTTATGTTTGTTGATTTATTTATTTTCAGGTTTTGGAGCTTGGTCACGCAGAAAGAGCCTGGGTTTGGGTATAGTCCACCTGAGTTTTAGTTTGTAGAATTGTATTAGATTTAGACTTTCTCTTGATAATTTTGTAATAGATTAGTTGTTTATTCCAGTTACTTAGATCTTACTAGAACATTTAATACTTTCGCTTATGTTTTGACTACCGTTTGCCACTTCCATAGAGATATGGGGTGAGAGTTACGATTTAAGCCGAAAACTCTCAAAATTTGGAATTTCTGGTTTGAGTCGTGACATTCTAGAAGTTAAATCTATGCTTCTAACAAACAATAGTAAGAAACCCATATCTGAAACTAACCCACATGGGCTGAGATTACCATCCAATGGCTGAGATTAATGACTCCCAACTAAGGACTGAGATTAAAGGTTAATAGTTACTAATTAAAGTAGTACCTCTATATAAACCCAAGACCTGTAAAGAATAATTCATTGTTTGGCGAAGAAGAAGAAGAGGAAGAACATGAGGTGTACTCTCTACACCAAACGTCAGATCAAGGTAAGTATCCAAGTTTATCATTGTTTATGATTTTAATAGGAGCATTGTTGTTCTTCATTTTTTTTTCCAAAAGCTTTTCTTATTTTCCAAGTTTTAATGATAGGAGAAGGTAAGATTATTTAAAGGTATTGGTTTATGTGATCTATTTATTGGGTTTTGTTCGGAATTGAATATTAACTATAACTACTTAAGAGTGTTTTGTGATTTGCGTTGAAGAAGATGATGAATTATGGACTTTTCGACCAAGCCCTGAGCTTCGACAGCCTCCTCTGCATGCCAAAGAGACCACCGAATAACCCAGAACACCATCGGCAACCTCATCGCGTAGCCGAACAGTCCACCTAGAAAACACAAACAACGCCCGGCGACTTCCTTGTCTTGCCGAGAAGTCCACCTAGGTCCAATTGCTTCAAACTTTATGTCTTTGGATTCCTCTGTTCGTTACGAATCCAACAAGATAAATTTGAGTCAATTTCAATAAGTATAGACAAAGATATAGCCAATTTACCGATAAGACGTCAAAACTGTTGTAAAGACCAGAAAAATTCCGAGTAAAAAGAACATTTACATAAAGGGTAAAATGGTAAATTAAACCACTACACCTAGAAAATAACTTAAGGTTACCATTAAAATAAGGTGAATTAATGTTATAAACCATAGTAAAGGAAGTAGGATTATTGGCTAAGATCTACAAACCTAACTAAGACCAAGATTAATGGATTAATCTATTACAGCCAAACAGGACCTTACATTAACACTTAATTAAACTGGACTTAAGTAAGGCCCATTTAGGTTAAAGGACAATTGAATTAAACTAAGTCCTAATTAGCTTAATTAATACCTAAAATTCGTACTAAATAAATAAGGTAAATTAAAGAATAGTTTAAATCAAAATAGGACTGTAGACTTGCAGATAAATAACAACTACCAATCCTAATACAACTCTAACATCTAAAACAAGTGAAATAGGACAAATTAAACAAAGTAAACTTTAGAAAAACATTCAGATTCGTGGGATCATCTAGGAAGAACAAGGAGAAAGCTAAGAAATCAGAAAACTAGAAGAGAACTTCAGCAAATCATCAATGGCAGAAAACCTTCAGCACAACCAAAGTGAGTTTTCTTTTATCCTTGCGCATTTACTTCCCATCTAATGGCATATCATGGGGATTTTCACTCTTTCATGCATGTAAAACCCTTCTCCATGATCTTAGTTATAAAACCCAGAAACATAGTGTGAAATTAATTACTTATGTAATGTATGTTAAGAGTAAAACCATAAAAATTAACTAAGAACCAAGATTATTAAAGATCTACTATAAACTAATGAAATTATTGACCAAATAATGCTGCACGAATACCTAGGAGGTCAAGAAAAATATCCCTGAAAAATCCCAAGACCTAAAACATCCTCTTGAGCACCGGCCGCCTAACCGGCGTGCCGGTTAGTCTGCCGGCTACAGACCAAGCCAATCCAGGCAAGGCAGGCCACTGCATAGCCTGTCGGATGCATCCGGGGTACTGGTACAGCCTGCTGATTGCCCAGACCAACCTAGACCAAAAACAGGCAGTTTTACCTAACCCAACCGGCGTGCCGACAGCCTGCTGGTTGAACAAGGCCTACCAATATATGTTATTTCTCTTTAAATTACTTGTTAGACCACCATCTCTCTTTACTAAACCTTGATACGTACCTATCCAACTAACCATTTACTATCTTAACCCATACAACCTACAAATTTAACATTCCTCTACCATATTGAAGCAATCATTCCCTTTATCATTAGTTATTGAACCAACTACTAAAACCATCTTTGACCTAACCTTGATAAAGGATTCCTATAAACTAATATGACTCCTTAACTCTTTATATGACCTAAATAACCTTATGTTAAATTGTGTGA